>WSXT02224981.1:0-16648 GCA_011762715.2 Neuroterus valhalla | reverse complement strand
AGAGAGCGTGATATTTGTGTGAGAAAGGAGAGAAAGGAAGCCAGGAGATAATAGCGAGAATGAGATGTGGAAGCATGAAGGCCGCTAATAGGTTCTGGCTTCCGGAGGAGAAGAGAATGTGCGAGTTGTGTGGAAAAGGGTATGCGAAGGTGGAGCATTGGGTGGGAGAATGCGGGGAGGTGGAAAGGAGTGGAATGAGCATGGGGGTAATTCTGCATGAAAGAGGGTAGAAAAGGGCGATTGCATGGGAAAAAGGAAGTGTTGAGCAGGATGGAGGGGAAGAGAGGGAAGGAGGAGGGGAAATGGAGATAGGTGTGTAGGAAGGAGAAAAAGTAGGTGTAAGGAAGATGTAAATAATGTAACTAGTGAATAAGGAATATCAGATAAATCATAGAACATAAGAAATTGGTAGGAACCGCGGAGGCAGAGTTTTGCGAAGCGAATCTAGCGAAATGTAGGAAAATGCGTGTGAGGCGAAGCGAGGAAGGCAAGGCAATGATAGCGAGAGAGCGAGCGGTGATAGGGATAAGGTATGGATGGATGATATTGTATAAAGTGTGGACGGATGTTAGAATCAAGTATTTGATGTAACAAACTTTGTGAAACATGGTGGTGTAAGCAAGTCAATTTTCCCAGGCCAGTAGACTGAAGAATAAACGTTTATCTATCTGTCACTCTTGGAAGCAGAATCCCAATAAACATCGCTCAGAAAACGATCAAGCTTGCCTTACTGTTAATAAAGTAAGCTCCGTCGTAGTATAAGCTTTGTTTTGGGATTTTTCTTCCACGAGTAATTTTCGAAAATGTAGAACTGTTTCACAGGAGCTCCCATAAAGTGAAGTGACAGAAGTAGTGCATACTTTATAATGAATAATTATGCATAATATTACGTAATTATTTACATGGTTCAAAAAAAGTGTAACCTTTTGCGTGCTGCGATCTAAATAAACTGAAAACTGAGAATTCGCTAGAAAAATTAATCTTTTACCTAAAGCATAATGTTCTTGATTAATAGATGGACAATGCAGCAGTCTTACGTTGGTTAGACGACATTGGTTTACCGCAGCACAAAGAAGCCTTTCAAATTGCAAAAATCGACGGTAGAGTATTACACAGATTAATGACAGAAGATTTATTAAATCTTGGCGTAATATCGCAATTACATGCGGCCAGCTTACGTCGTGGAATTCAGGTAAATTCCTCTTGATCACAGAATGTAAGTACTTTTGTCATGATATTTGATCTCGCACGGCTGTGTTTTAGGTTTTGCGAGATTTGAATTTCCAGTTCGACCGTCTTGAGCGACGATCAACGAACGGCAATGACGCTGATGGAACTAATGTTACATTTTGGACAAATCACCGAGTTATGGAATGGCTCCGTGTTATGGATCTAGCAGAGTATGCGCCAAATATGAGAGGATCAGGTGTGCATGGAGGCCTTATGGTATACGAAGGACGGTTTACTCCAGAATTGCTTGCGACTTTATTGAGCATTCCTCCGTCTAAAACTCTGTTACGTCGGCATTTAACCACTCATTTTAATCAAATTCTTGGCAGAAGAATTGTGCAGGATAAGAGAGTAATAGAAAGCGCTGCCGGTTTTGTGCCTCTCACTCTCACAGCTAGATTAAAGGTAAATAAACTTTTCTCTTTAAATTACTTACAAATCCATTTATTTATTTCGATATGACAGACTTAGTTAAACCAACAATCCTCGAACTATATGTGAGGCATTCGAAAAACCCAAACTGTGTATAAAGAATCCTACCAAAAAAATTCCAAGTGGAAAGTGGAAAAGGTTGAACAGAAGCATTTGCCCTACGTAGGAAAATCAACAAGAAAAAACTAAATTATTTGCCTGTCCCTAAATGAGACTCTTCGTAGCAGAATGATCCGCGATAATTTTTTTTAACGCAGAAAAAGTATAAAAAACTGTCTCTATGGATTCGGCCATTCCGAGTCCCTTACCATCCCGCTTTTTGTACTTTTAATGGTTATATTTTGAAATTATAAACATAAATTTTAAGCAAATGCAGCCGTTTTAGCCCTGAACCAACGTACTCAACTACTAGATCCATAAACTTCCTATGTGGTAAAATTACAACATAATTTTATTAAGCTAATCATAGCTAATTCAAGATTTGATCGACAAAAGCGGTATTCGTCGTGAAAAGCGGTAAGGTGAGTGACTCGAAATGGCCCAGTCAAGAGTGACAGTTTTTCTCTTTTTTCCTAACTATCGCAGAACACTGTGCTTTGGAGTTAGCCTCATTCATCCGTATGCAGAGGATTTGGTTCTTTTTTTTTTATTTTCCTACGTAGGGCAAACGCTTTTTCCTGCCCTTCCCCACTTTCCATTTAGAATGGATACTTTTTGTTAAAATTCGCTGTGATGACACAAATCATACACAGATCATAGAAGCATTTACGATTATTCTTCGGCATTATTTCTCGCTTCCATCTCGAAAACTCTTCTTGTCTATATTTGATAAAAATTTATTGCGAATCGAGGGACGAATTTCATTCGTCCTTGTTCTGGTTGTCTTCTTCGCGTTTGCCGCTGTTTTCCTATTCCTAAGCATCATACTTGTGATTTTAAAATTATTAACTCGTTTCCTGATGATAAAATGTATGCTATTTTCCAATAAGAACCGCGAGGGACCAGTGGTTCGCAAGATCACTTTTCGCACTCTATCTATCCCGTCTTCCTTACTATAGTAGTTAATTTCAGATATCACAGCTCGTAAAATCGTGTATGAATAGTTCTAGTTGGTAACAAACATAAGTGAGTAACTGGCTGTCACAGTGACGTACCTGGGACATTAGGCGCCTGGGGCAAAGGATAATTCGCCGCCGCCCCCTCCCTACGTTCAACTCGTTCCTTGTGCATGAATAGGAAACTTAATTTTTTTGTAGAAAAATTTTGTATGAAAAAAAATGGTTGAGTATTATTTATGTTCCTTAAGGAACAGCGAAGATCGTTTGCCACTTCAAATCGTTGTGCCCGTCGCAAAACTATGTGTATGCTATGACACGACCGGGGAGGTTTGATTATACATATATCGAGCTAATAATTTGTCAATCCCTTCATGCGATTCTTCAAAAAGGTGAGGTTCATTTGATGAAACATTTGTTTCGATTTAAAATGGTTTCGACTTGGAATTTTGTGATTTTTTAATATATTTCTATGGCATTGAATGAAACTTCCTCACTGTTTTGTTCTGAATTTTTTCGACTATCTTCCTCAAATTTTGTTCGATGCGTTTTCACAACAACGAAAAATGTCTTTCGACACGATCATAAACAACTCTGGCGTTCTTTTCACAAAAATTCGACCTGAGAGCATATTGTACTTGGAGAAATTTCCTTCAAGATACCCGTCGTAATGCAAATTAATTTAGTTGTTCTTTGTTGCTTATGATTGCAATACTTGATTTTTGTTCTCCAAAGTTTCATCGCATGACCCGAGAAGACAATGATACGTGGGCTGCTCTTGTAAATATTGACAACTTGCAATAACAGGCCACGTGGTACCAAAGGGAACACTTTTTGTCGTGAATATGCTTGCAATATACTTTTCGTTCTTCGGTCGGGATGTTACTCTCGACAGAATGGAAGTTAACTTCATCTGCGAGTACAGCTTTAAGACACTTTTAAACTGTTGGTAGACGAGCTTTCGGCCGAAGTTCAGATGTATTTTGCGCATCTTGTTTTTTAAGTCAATATACACATGGTTCTTTTGTGCATAGGATCTGGATGTTCAATGATCCTTTGGAAAAAATTTGCCAATGCAGGGTGCACACTCGTCGGGTACTTTCGTCGGGTACTTTTATTAGAACTTGTGCACCATGTCAGACCTAAAGCTTTCCAGTTACTTGAACTTTTCGAAACCACTAAAACGTCTGCGTCTGTGATGATAGTAGGCTCCATTACAGGGTTATCAAGTGCCCTTCCTTATTGTGTTTGGAACTACGCAACGTATCAACTGCTTCAATTAGTTCCTCCCCAAACGTCTGACCAGTGTTTGGCCATGTCTTGTAATTGAAGAACTTTGATCTCCAGTTGAATATTATCCTCTTTAGTTCGTTTACGATAGAACCTACTTCCATCTGCTCGAAAGGTTTAATTTTGCTGTCTTCCTGCACTATTCTTATTGTATCAACGCATTCTAGCAGTAAGAAGATTAGGTCTTTCTTGTTAAGAGTCTATGAATTTATTCAATAATGCTGGTGTCAGTGCCTCGATGTTACGAGAGTATATGGTATGAACATTATGTAGATCAGCTTTCTTGCTTTTTTCCTTTCATATATTGTGTCACTCGACCTTACTTGTTCCTTACTTTGATTGTATCCATATCCAGCCATATTTTCCATGGTGGATCTCCTCCTTCACTTGGGCAAAGGCTGTATTTATAGCCCTAGTTCTACAGCTTAACGTTTTAGCGACAGTCGCACAATATACAAGGGTTTGCATCTGTAACTTAGATAATTCTGCATTCCAATGCAAAGGCACAACTTTGTTGTTAAATTGCCCCATAAGTGCGTGCACATCGCTCGTATCAAACATCTTTGGCAGAGAATGCCCTTCTGTTGGTTCTACGATTCTGAACTCCAGTAAAACTTGACTAAGAATCCTTTCAAGATGCTTTAGTCTTTGAAATTTTGTTGTTTACATTGACGGAAACGTTAATATCTGCACATTGGATCCAGTACTTGATCTCCATCATCCCTAGGGCATATGTCCCCAGCTTCAATTACCTATCTATTGTCCACACCTTCCATATGGTTTTCATCAATAGGAGGTCGTTCTCCTTCTCCCTTTTGATAGTAGCTAATACATAACTCGAAAGCAATTGTTTCACAAGTATCGAGCGTTTTTGGTTTGCTACATACTGTTCCTTCATTCTTTTGGCCACTCGCGGGTATGGAAGTCAGAAGAGATGATAGTGTACTTTCTGAACACTTCATCCACTATTGTTTGCTAAGAAATTGAGGCACATAACATTTCTGTTCAGATGCGATGTCCATTTTGATTACCTTCTTGGTTGCAGAATCTCTCCTCCAGTCTCTGGTTGAATTAGGCTTCCTGCTTGTGGAAGATCTTGATTATTTTGATGATCCAATTTAGAGGATGCGCTGGAGCATTAGAAGCACGACGATATCGTATTGCTTCACCATTCGCTCCTCCATCGTGTGGCGCAGCTTTCTTCTAACTGATGTTCATTATCGACGTTTGCCACCGCTTACTCAACCTGTCATTTAATCTCCACTGCTTGGACTTCTGGAATACGACAGGTTGAATTAGCGGGAAAAACGTCGATAATAATCTTCAGTGAGAGGGAGTTGCACCGCAATATCAGGAGACCGATGGGACAATACTATCCCATCCTGCAATAATAGTTCCTGCGCAACCTCATAATGACCCAATACCACCACATCCTCTATAGGTAGATGGCGTTATTCAACCAGAGAAACCAATCAAGCGATTGAAATGAACATACTTTATGGATAGATATGCTATGCGCCTTTATTTCTTAGCAGAGAATAGTGGGCAAAGTGTAATAAGAGAATATCATCATCTCTTCTAACTTGAATACCCGCCCCTAGCTACAAGAATGAAGAAACAGCATCTAGCAGATCAAAAACGCTTAATATGATTGGAGAATTTTGAACTTTTTTTGTCGTGTTAAACCCGGTTTTAGCAGCATATAAGTAGGTGTATGATGTAGTTCTGAGTTCACCTACATTCTGATGGACCAGAAGATTTTTTCAGTGTGACATGTGTTCAATGAAACCGCTTTATGAGTCGCTGTCAGTACCTTACTGACTCCCAAATGTTCGAGTTATTCGATGTTACTCGCGTACATATTGCCTTCGGCTGATATAACAGTTCGATGAATTGATGCATCTTTCACGTTCCTCCATATTGGGAAGAGGCTTTTTTTCTTTTACTTTCTCTTTTCGGTATAAATCCGGTTTTTTATCATCAGCCAGGGAACTAGTCAAGTGCCTGAAGAGTTGAAGGTGTTAGAAATTTAATACGAAGTTTTAACAAAGTGGTCTTCCACCTCTCATTTAATTCATCCCTGCGGGCGCTTCAGACGCGGAGATCGTCAACGAGGCGAGGCGGACGTCACCTCCTGAGCCTGTCCTCCTCTCCTAACGGTAAGCGGTACCGTGGGAAGAGAAAAAGAGGGGTGAGGGAGGTCGTGTCCAACTTGAATCTATCTTATCGGCCTGTGGAGGGAATCTCCAGGCTCGGCTTCAGCGTAGCGGTTTCTCGGAACGGCTACGAGGAATTCCAGGTCGATCCGGGATTGGTTGGGGTGTGAAGCCAACAAATCCTTTTACCCGATACACGGCCATAGGTGCGCAATTTGGTCGTGGATCGGGTGGATCTCGCTTTCTCCCTGTAGAGGGTCTTTCGCGGCTACGAGGAGTCCAGGTCGATCCTGAATTGGTTGGGGAGTGAAGCCAACAAATCCATTTGCCCGATACACGGCCAAAGGTGCGCCATTTGGTCTTGGATCGGATAGATCTCCCTTTGTCCCCATAGAGGAAAGGTTAGGTTTTCCGGTCGCCCTGGTGTAGGTGCGCCATTCACCAGGGAGAGCAGTGAGTAACGCTGAGCTCTGTTCCGAACGGTGCTGCGAGTGCTTTTATACACTGTCAGCCGGTCGGTTGGGGAGGGCACGCACGCGCGTAAGAGGTCTCCCGCCTCGTGACGTCACTGGCGTATGACACAATGTCTATGTGATGAGTTATGTCTCGTTACAAAGTCCAAATTTTTTCGCGGTGATGTTCTATTATGTTGATGTCTTATATTCTAGGCACAAAATTAAGTATATGGTATAGTTTTCATTCCGTCCTTTGACGGTGTTGTACTCAAGCAGAAACAGAAGTCGTCGAAGCTGATATGAGTCGCCTGTGGATTATCATTATTTTATAGTGTTGCTATACTATTGATCACTCTGCGACGGAGCTTCGATTACTTTCTCTTGCAATCAACCCAGATAGAGAGTTCCGCAAAGCCGGTATTGTAATCACTTAAAAAGCCTCTTCACGCGGGTCCGTGAGCATCGAAAACCTTTCGTTTTGGGCATTTTTTCTTCTTGCAAACGATTCTTCTCCACACATCTCTATCCTTGCATATTTTTCATCCCTTTTCTCTCTAGAGTCTCTGTTACACACTCGAAATATCCCTTCTTCGGCGTATCTCTGAGTACGCTATTCTTTCCCTTTCCCCGAGTAAACTGTCTTCGTTTATAGTTCTCAATTCATTATCTCAACATGTCCGGAACATCTCAGCAAATTTCTTCCACTTTTGTCAAACAATGTTTCTAATAAATCACATACCTGGAGAACCTACTCAATACTCACTTTGTCCATGAGAGTTTTAAAGCACATTTTCCGCAAGCGTTGCATTCGAACCGTGTTAGCCCAACTCCTAACTTTTTTTATACGTCGGGTCTCGCTATCATACAGGATAGTGTGTACAAGCACAGAATTACACATTGCAATCTCAGCTTCATTTGTTCCATTTATACTCTTGTTTATAGCTTGCACACTGTCCTTAATCTTTTGACACTCATTTACACGTTTGTCCAGTCTGCTCACTATGCTAAGATCAACACCTTCTTTGTCAGAAAGAGTAGCTCTTAGACATTTTTCCATGTATATATCGAACATTCATGAGGACATAACGTATCCTTGTCTGACGACTTGCGTATATCAACCCGATCGCTTAATTGTCGATTAACTCTTCCACTCGCTTCATTACTATTATATATTGTTTTAGTTACTGCTGGTAGTGGTAGTTTCTAAGGGTTACGTCTATTAATGGGAAGGTGGGTAAGCCCCCTCCTGGTATGGGATTTGATCAGTTCAAGAAAATTAAGCGATTTAACTCGTTGTTCTCAAGGTCAGGAGGGTGGGCCTACTTGTGGTTTGGTAGGGGTAGTTTCTGGGGTTCAGGGTGATTCAGGGTAGGTGAGTAGGCTCCCTCCCTCCATTACTGACCTAGGCCTCAAATCCTTCCTTTATTTCTCTCTAAAGCTCTTGGAGGTATACTGTAAAACTACTTTCTATGTCGTCTTCCATTAGCGCTCTTGGTGGTTTGATAAAACATCTCTCGTGATAGAACTTCAGATCTGATTCGTTCGTTATCACTGCTGAGCTTGACTAGCGTTTTTTAAAACTATAATGTTTCCACTAGATATTTCGACGCTCTAAAAATTATGGATGTTTCCCTTGCCTAAGATCATACTTGCCCACCTCTATTTGTTCAGATCACTTTTGTTTCTTGGCCTTCTCAATTCGATAATAGTTAGAAGGATACCAGGCTGCCAGAGCGGAGTATTTTTTTTGATTTAGTTGTAGACTCTCGTAGAAGCTACGTCCAGGTAATTTCGCTGGAGTGGATTATCACACATCTTTGTTATTTTGTCCGGACAATAGATGAACGCTCTGAACACATTGCGGCCGCATGCTTGATCCCTTATGCTTACGAGATGTAGGCTTGCCGCCAAGATACCCAACAGTGTTGCGTAGTGCGCAGGATAGAGGTAAAAGTTTAATACGAAGAATGAGAGAGCTCATGGTATCCAGAAGAGAGGAATTTAAAAAAATCGTTTTTCTAATTCAAAATTTTTCACAGTTTTATAGTTTCCTATACCTAATTTTCTATCAAGAAAGTACTTCAAGCAGTCTTTAGAGTAGAAGTAGTATTCCGAAGAAAAAATATTTCTGAATTATGATGGAAAGCTTGTTTACATTGTTTATTGCAAATTCATCTTTTTTGAGTTGAAAAATCAACTACTTGTTCCGGATTTAAATTTGTTTGTTGAAAATCAAATTTTCTTGTTAAAGTTGCATTATTTCGATTCAAAAGTGTACTCTGGTTGAAATTGTTACTACTTTATTGATAATCAATTAATCTCTTTCTGGTGAAAATTCAAGTTTCAGTTGAACATTGATTTCTGAATTTAAAAATTAAACTATTTTTTATGAGAATTCATGCACTCCGTGGAAAATTAGCCGTTTTGTACAGAATTATTCTTTATGGTCAAAAATTCTTATTTCTGCTTAAAATACATCTTTTCATTTGAAGATTCATCATTATACCTAAAGATTCATCAGTTTGGTTGAGAATTAATTTCTTCAAATGGAAATTCAACTGTTTCATTTTTAGTGTCAAATTGATCTTTTCTAGTTCGAAATTCGATATTTCGGTGAAAATTAGTCCTCTTGAATTGAAAATTCATGTATTTCGTTGGAACGTCAAATATTTTGTTGAAAAATCGATTTTTCGTAGAAAATGATCTTTTTCTCCGGAATTTAATATTCTTATTCAAAAATCGTTCTTTACGGTTTACAAGTCAAGGTAAGCAGTCAAACATTTTTCATTTTAGTCAAATATTCATCTGGTTAAAAACTTTTATGTTTGGTTGAAAATTAATTTTTCAGGGAAAAAATGTCACTATTCCATTTTTCTTTGAAAATTTTTATTTTTATGGTTCAAATGTGAACCATTTTGTTGAAAATTGTATTTTTTGGTTGAAAATTAATTTTTTGTTAAAAATTGAACTATTCTAGTCAAATGATATCATTTGACTAGTTTTTGATAAAATTAATAATAAATAATAAATAATTAGCTTTTTTTGGCTGAAAGTTAGTTTTTTTTTAAAAGTAAGTTTTTTTAGCTGAAAATTTTATTTATTCCTATTAAGAATTGTATAGTTTGAGTTAAAAATCTATTTGTTTAGTGAAACATATTTTTCTCAATTTAAAATTTGAGTAATCAAATTTTCGTTGACAATGCATCTTTTCCAGTAAAAGTTAATTGATCTATTTGAAAACTCCAGTATAGAACACTAATGCTCGTTTTAGAATTGGTTTCTTAATCTACAAATTTTAGGGTGGTTTGATTCCCGACTTGCACTCTGGAAGAGCTTCGGCGGCCCATGCGATGAACACTTGCCTAGCAAGGGAGTGTTCATCTCCGGAAAGTCGTGGTGCCGGTACCTCTAGAGGAAAAGGTCACTCTGAGGACTTGGAGCTGGTTTTCTTGGTGGTTCGGAACCCACATTAAGCTGTAGGTCCCCCTTACTTACTACTGAGGTAGTGGTGGGGTGTGTGAAGGAATAGTGGAGAGGTGCGAGGAGAATGTAAACCCTCAAGAGACACATTGAATCATCCAACCAACCAACTAAAAATTTTACTATTCCATTTTTGGTTTGAAATAATTATTTTTGACTTTGAAATTCGACTATTTTGTTGAAACATTATATTTTTCCTTAAAAAAGGATTCTTTCTATCTGGAAATTAATTTTGTTTAAATATTCACCTTTATGGTTGGAAATTAAAATGTTCAAGTTAAATATTTATGTTTCTAGTTGAACATTTATCTTCTTTTGAATTCTAACAGTTCTGGTTGAAGATTCAGAATGTTTTTTGAAAATTCATCACGTTGGTTGAAAATTGAACTATTTTTTTGGAAATTTGTTGTTTCTCTTTGTTATCGTGGATTGATTTTTTCAATTCTAAGTTTAACTGTTCCACTTTTTGTAAAAAAATTATACTTTTCTGTTAAAAATTAGAGTATTCTTTCAAAAATTGATCTATTTTGTAATGTTTGATTGTTTGGGTTAAAGGATATTCAGAATGAACGTCATGAATAAAAATAACTGTTTGCGTTTTGCGACAAATATAGAAATGTTACTTCTACTTGGTCGGGAAAACTGAAAAACTTGACCGTGAAGAACCGGGAAATGACAAGGAAATATAAAACGTCCGCTGAATCGTCACCCTGAGAAAGGTAACTTTTCCAATCGGAGGAACTGAAGGCCAGTAACTCGTCTGAACACGTTGTATAAGATCATTTACCTAATCCAACATCTTAAACTAGTTGTTTCGCGACAGTCATATTCGAAGGTTTACGCTCAGAAAGATGCAAGAATCGACAAGTTTTCTCCACACCATGGGTGAACAATTTTAATTGAGTTTGTGCGCTCGCATAGAAGCGTCCTATATACGAATACACACATTTACAGTAACAGTTCGTAAAAGAACACTAAACGGTTAATAAACATAAAAACTTAAAAAACGATCGAATTAGCTGGATAGGGTATGAATCGTTAGGTACCAATATTTTCTACATATTCTGGAAATTTCAGATAACCCGAGAGTAGGGTCCCATTTTGGCACAACTACCGTAAATTGTACGGGCAATGGGACTCTTGTAAAGACCAATTCAAGAACAACCTAGATTGAAAAGAGGCGTAGCAGGCTATCAGGAGAACCTGATGATCAACACCAGCGCGATTAAACCTCTTGTGAATCTTATTATCTGTCTATCATTAAACTCAAAGCTTCTTGTACACATGATAGGATGCACGGAGAGAATTATGTCCCTTTGTTAAACCAGGTTTCTTATCTCATGTGGAAAAAATTGTCTTACAACCAGCAGTGTTAACTTCCAGAGAAGCGTCTTTTAGGGTGCCAACGTAAGTGCTATCTTCTTATTCGTTTGTCGTTACTCCACAAACAAAATCGGTTTTGAAGGTCGCGGATTTCGAAACCGATACGGGAAATGTAAAATTATTATTTTTTATTATTATGTCATTAGGCCAAATCCCTCTCGGGGTAAGCGTATCTTGTTTGGTTTCAGCCTCGCTGTTCTACTGGAAATAAAAACATTTATATGGAAAGATTTGAAAGTAGAATTGATATGGGAAATTTTGAGCAGGGGATGTGTATGAGAAGGAGGCAGGAATAGGTATTAGATCAGTCTCAGAATTCATCGCGTGTTGTTTGCAAACAGAAAGAACTGATTTCATTTTTAATCTCAATTCTTCAATCCAAAAGCTTTGCTTGAAACGCGGAGTTTTTAGTAAACAGAGTCTTTTATTAATTTTTTAATCAGAATGGATATTCGCGAGGCTACTTCGGCGACATGAGGAGAAAGACCTAATAAAAACAGCACACAGCAAAAGTAAGTCCAGCTTGTTTCTGCTTTCAAACGACACACTCGCCCTGTGCAACATCGCTCCGAAAAGCTCGCTTCCTGATCTCTCTTGCAAACACCCCGTAGAGAGAGTTTCGCAAAGCCATTAAAATAATCCATTAAGCGATATCCTTACACGGGCCAATTAGTATCCAGAATCGTTCGTTTCAGACTTAAAATTTTTTCTCAAATACGATTCCTCTCCAAATATCTATATCCTGGCATACATCTATTGTTTCTTTCACATCTATCTGTCTTTCCATACAAACTCCTGTGTTTCTACGGCTCTTTATATTTCTCCTCTTGAAGGTCTCATTCACACATTCTAACCTTTCCATCTTTGGTCTGCCTCTGGGTACGCCACCATTCAACCTACCTAGATACACTTGCTTTGTTAATAGTTCATCATCCATTTTCTCAACGTGACCGAACCATCTCAGAAAATTTCTTTCACTCTTGTCGAACAGCGTTTCTTCTACACCACATTCTTTGAGAACCCACTTATGACTCACTTCGTCCATTAGCGATTTACCGGACATATGACGCAGAAATTGCATGTCGATCGCGTTGAGTTTACTCTTGTCCTTTTCTTGATACGTCCAGGTTTCGCTACCGACAGGAAGGTTGGTGTTAGCTTAGAATTATACATCGCAATTCCAGCTCTATTTGTTACATTTTTACTTTAAGGAATACCCAGTACACTGCCGATAATATTTCTAGCCTCATTTATACGACTAGGAATCTCTGCATCTATCTTTCCGTCAGAAGTGAATAAACTTCCAAGATACACGAAATTATAAGCTTGTTCTATCCTCTCTCCATTCAGGGGAGTATTGCAATTTTTCTTCGCATCCCTACCTTCTAACACAATAATTTTTGTTTCATTCACGTTCATATCAAGACTCATGCTCTTCATTCTGGTACCCAATTTGCTCAGCATTGTCTGCAAATAATCAGCTGCCCCGAGACCAACACGTATCTCGTCAAAGAGAGCCATTCTCAGACATTTCTCCATGTATATATTAAACATCCAAGAGGACATAACGCATCCTTGCCTAACGCCCTGCCTAATATCAAACCAATCGCTTACTTGTCCATTTACTCTTACTCTTGCTTTGTTACCATTATATAATGCTTGTATTGCTTTCAAAAGCCACCCAGTCACTCCATATTCTATTAGGACCTCCCAAAGTTCAGCTCTATTTACCTTGTCGAAAGCTTTTTCCAGATCAACAAATGCACAGAAAACTTTTTTGTTTACTCTTAGATTCTTCTCTATGATCTGTCTCAAGATAAATATACGATCCGCACATGATCTCCCTGGCATAAATCCACATTGAACTACCGATTCTGCTTCCGTCACCTACATCGGAATTGTCTAACGCATACGTGTCTGTGTCACTGTTGTTATGCTCCGCGGCTTCACCTTCATACAGCTTCTTGAAAAAATCCCGCATACAGTCTTTCACTTTGTCCAAATTCCATACCATTTTGCCGTCAGCATTCCTAATTCTGAATACCTCAGTGCTAGTATTTCCTTTTCTAGTCTTTTTAAGCTATTCCCAGGATAGTTTCTTATTTCCTTCAAAATCATTCCGCATTTTTGTATCTTCTTCCGTTTTGATTTTACAATTGCTTTCTTTTACTAGTATATTTTCTTTCCTTTTTTTATCCCTATAATCATTTATGACACTAGTTCTTTCCTTGTCGCTAAGACGTCTAGTAATAAACATTCTCGAATACGCTTCTTTTTTTCTCGTTGACGGCGACGCGTATTTCATCATTCCACAACGCATCACTGGACTTTCTTCCTACAGTCGCAGTGGTACAAACTTCCGAAGCACTTTCAAAGATTCCATTCCGCAGTATTATCCATGCACCTTCTACATTTTTGTTGACTAATTCTGTCTTCCAATCATCTTTGTGATGCCCTTAATGTTTATCTAGCTTTTCACGGTATACAAATTATACTTCTGGTTCATATTATCCTTTCGCATGAATCACTGGTTTCTATTATATCATTCAACGCGTCGCAGAAGGTTTCTTTTGCCTCTTTACCGTCACCATCAACAGGAATGTACAATGCCACAATAAACAGTCTTCTGATTCCCACTTCCATTCTAACCTATAATAATGTAGGAGATGCACAATCATACATTTAGACATGCTCATTTGCTGTTTCATTCATAATTGGACAAATTCTTTGGGTAGCGTGTGATTCATCGTCTACTCCTGACCAGATTTCGAGACCTTTCTCCACCTTATTAATCTCACATCCCTTTTTCTTTGTTTCCGGTACGCGCATAGTATCTCACAACTCCTTTCCCATTAGATAACTTACACCTCTGGCATTCCAAACACCCAGTCTCCATTCATCACCTGGAACATTTTTGGGGGCACGCGGTCTGTAAGTGTAAGTAGCAGTCCCGTCATCCGAGGCTCTACAGGGTGTCCCGGTATTCAAAGTACATTTTTGGATTTGAAAAAAAAATGGAGTCGGAAATAATAACAAAGTTAATAATTATCAAGTAAATAAGTTGAGTTCGAATAATTTCTAATTCGTTTACTTTTGTAGTAGGTTGTGAGTGACTGGTGCAGTTCCACACTTTAGCGATTCACAAAAATTGGAGCAAATATGTTTTCCCAAAGCGTTCAATTCTGTAACAGTACAAAAGGGGTTGACATATTTATATTCTGTAGAATTATCTTGAGTTCTTGTAGAATTCTCTAGAAATGTGATGAATTCTCTCAAATTCTGTAAAAGGCTCTCGAACACTGCTAAATTCTGTACAAGTCACTCAAATTCTGGAAGTTTTTCCAAAAATCTGTAGAATTATTTAGAATTCTTGTGAAATTCTCTAGGAATCTGTGAAATTCTTCCGAATTCTGTAAGAGGCTCGTGATCATTGTTGAATTCTCCGGAAATCTATTGAATTCCAGAAGTCTTGGAAAAATCTGTAGAATTATTTTTAATTCTTTTGGGACAATTCTAGAAATCTCTGGAATTCTCTTGAACTCTTCAAGAGACTCGTGAATACTGATAAATCTTGTAGTATCTGCAGGATGTGTGTGGTCCCCGTGAGCTCTTGTGGAACTCTCTAGAAACCTGTAAAATTCTCTTGGATTCTTGGAGAATACTCTAGATATGTGTGAAATACTCGTCAATTCTTCAAAATTTTCTAGGAATGTCTGTGATTCTTCAAAACCCTGTAAAAAACTTGTAAATACTTTTGAATGGTGGCGTAGATAGGGGTGGGGGATCAGGGTAACAGTCCCCCCCCCCCTGCATATTTGAGGTTAGTCAGGAAATAGTGGACAACCTTTTTCCACCTGGTTGAACAATCTTTGCCCCCCCCCCCCCTCTAGGACTCGTGGCTATCTACGCTACTGCTTTTGAATTATGTATAAGTCCCTTCAGTTTCATAGAATTTCCCGATCATCCGTAGAATTGCCTTCAATTCTTGTAGAATTCCATACAAATTTGTAATATTTTTGTGAATTTTCAGAATTCTCTAGAAATATGTGGAACTCTCTTAAATCTCGTAGAAGGCTCGAGAATACTCTGAAAAACTGAACGGATATAAACAGAATTCAACAGTATTTACGAGGTCACCTACAGATTTTCAAAAAATTCTCTGGAACTGAAAGGTTCATACATAATTTAAAATTATTTACAAGTCTTCTACAGGATTTAGGAGAATCACATACATCCCTAGAGAATTTGAAAGAATTGACGAGTAACTCACATATTTCTAGATAATTCTCCAAGAATCCCAGAGAATTTTACTGGTTTCTAGAGAGTTGCACAAGAGTTCACGGGGATCACACACATCCAACAGATACTACAAGATTCATCAGTATTCACGAGTCTCTTAGAGAGTTCAAGAGAATTCCAGAGATTCCTAGAAAATTCTGAAAGAATTCGAAATGATTCTACAGATTCTCCAAGACTTCTAGAATTCAATAAATGTCTGAAGAATGCAACAGTGATTCTACGTAATTCAGAAGTGTTCAAGAGCCTTTTATGAATTTGAAAGGAATTTTTATATATCTAGAGATTTCTGAAAAAGATAATTCTACAGAATATAAATATCTCAACACTTTTTGTACTGTTACAGAATCGAACATTTTTGGAAAAGATATTTTCTCCAATTTTTATATATTGGTGTGAAACTGCACCAGTCACTCACAAACTACTACAAAAGTAAACGAATTAGAAATTATTCGAACTCAACTTCTTTTCGCACACACTCTTGAATATCTAACGCGTGCTTCTGATTGGTTAATCGTTATTGCTAATAACTTTATGATTATTTAAAAGGGCAAATATAAGATACTCGTACTCGTGTAATGATGTAGATTTCTCCGACCAGAGATTCTTCTACATTGGGATTTGCAACTTTTCCACAAAAAAAATTGGACAAACACATTTCATTAAAAAAATCGTAAAAATTAACGCGTAATGAGGAGACCGATATAAGCATGTGTTAACTATCAAGTCTTCGAGTCGACTGACTCCATGAAGGAAGGGCCCTCCTGACAATGTTATTGGAGACGGCTCGCCATTTGATGGGAAAAAAACTTTTAGAAATTCCTACATAACTGTGGACAAACGAACTACTTGAGTTCTGTTTAAGGGTGGG
>WSXT02224970.1:0-13988 GCA_011762715.2 Neuroterus valhalla | reverse complement strand
AGTGGGAAGGCGGGAGTAAGGATAGTGGGGAGAGTGGAATAAGGATAGTGGGGAGGGGGAGTAAGGATAGTAGGGAGAAGGAGTAAGGATAGTGGGGAGGGGGAGTAAGGATAATGGGGAGGGGGAGTAAGGATAGTAGGGAGGGTGGAGTAAGGATAGTAGGGAGGGTGGAGTGAGGATAGTAGGAAGGCGGAAGTAAGGATATTAGGGAGGTGGGAGTAAGGATAGTGGGGAGGGGGAGAAAGGATAGTAGGAAGGCGGGAGTAAGGATGTTAGACAGGTGGGAGTAGGGATAGTGGAGAGGGGGGAGTGAGGATATTAGGAACGGTGGGGTAAGGATTGTGGGGAGGGTGGAGCAAGGATAGTGGGGAGCGGGAGTAACGATAGTGGGAAGGCGGGAGTAAGGATAGTGGGGAGAGTGGAATAAGGATAGTGGGGAGGGGGAGTAAGGATAGTAGGGAGGGGGAGTAGAGATAGTAGGGAGGCGGGAGTAAGGGTAGTGGGATTCAAAGATATTGATGTAAGCACCAATTTGAGGAAGGGAGGGGAGGAGGGGTTAACAATTCAATCCGCGAGTTTGAAATATCACGGCCTAAAATGATAGAAGGGACTGGTTAGAAGTTCGCTAAATAATGATCACGTACCTTGTGAGTGACCCCCTAGAGCTAGAGGATTTATTAAAATAAAAAATTGTCACCAATCTGTAACAATAAAGATGATCAAACGAGACGTTCTCATTTTTCAATATTTCCGATGGATCGACCAAATTGTCCAAATTTTAGTTAATTCGAAATCAAATTCATTTTCTTATGTTCCCTGTTTTAATAGCGCTGACGAGACAGACTTCATTTCAAACCTTTTTGCGAAAACACTTTGCAAGATGGAGACCGACAATCTTTTTTCGTGCTATGGACTTCACTGCAACTCAATCATGTAGGCCAATATTTAAAGCTTTAAATGTGCTCTGAGGGTAAACAAAATGTGTTGTAAAGCGAATTTTCACAAGGTTATACTGTTTCATATGTCGACAGTTTTAAATCGTGAAAATGATATACATGTACAGAATACGTTACTTCGTTTGATTTCATGATAATGTTTTTCATTGGATAAAACATTATAATATCATTATCATTGACAATAAATTACTTCAGTTTCTCAAAATTGGATCAGCCATAAATCTGTACGATTTTAGGGAAATAATCTACCTACAGTCGATCTCAAAATTCATCAAACCTCTAAAAAAAGGTATGTATGAGACGAAAATATCGAATGTGAATTCGCCAATGTTGTCGCTCAATCATGATGCTAATTGTTTATTTGCTTTAAACAACATTTTGCAACATTGATTCTCAGTTGACAATACGCAATTATTAGTTTTATTGATACCAGAAGCTGGAAGAACCAGATAATCACGTTGGGGGAAAGTTGCCCACAGTATTTCAGTGTTCACAGGAAATCAAGAGGAATAACTACAAAATTATTGCATAAAATTTATTAAAATTACTGAATATCTATGACTCTACACGACTCTATGGTACCTACACGGAGAAACCCAAACGCACCTTTTGTTAGTGTCCACGCACGACTCATTAGTGTTCACGCAGTGGCCAGTGATGTTTTACGCAATGAAGATAAAAACACGACTAAGTCGTTCGTGCGCATCACTGGCCATAGTCTACGCACCAATAGTTAGTGCGTGCGGAAAAATGTAATGCGGGTCAGCGCGATTCTCTAAAAGATTCGCACATCGGTGAGTGCCGCGCACGCACTAACTACTGGTGCGTAGACTATGGCCAGTGATACGCACGAACGACTCAGCCGTGTTTTTATCCATATTGCGTGAGACATCGCTGGCCACTGTGCGAACAATGATGAACCGTGCTTATGCAGCGTTCAGTGGTGTTTCGCGATTTTTTTTCCAGCATACATCAACCATTGGTGTTTGGGTTTCTTCGTGTATATATTTCGTGTTCGGGGAAAGTTATATTTTTATGTTTCTTACGTATAGAGTTTCGTTTAAACAAAATGATTCGTTGATAGTTGAAAATACGAAAGGTTCTTAAACTGTACTAGTACTTCAACTAGTATTTACAAAAAATAAGTCAATTGATCAATTTTTTACTTCTGTACATACAATCTGGCAGTAACAGTCTAATCCGATATATGTCGAGAAGATTTCTCACTCCTATAGATTGTAAATTATATTTAAGAAATGTTTACTCATGCATTTACGGAAAAAAATTAGTCCTTGATTATGAGGATTGAATAAGAATACACTGCTTCCTTTTCCTATAACGAAAGTGAAATTACCAAGATCAGCATATTTTTTTCTTTTTATAATTCATACTGAAAATTGACCTATTTTGAAGCGGAGTGTACGTGGTGAAACAGATTTATGAAACACAAATATCGCAGAACAATAACCTTCACCCCTCCAAACCGTCTTACAAACGTGTGAAAAATATTTAGATTGATGCACGAGATGGGTAGTCGAATGAAATATCTTGTCAAATACTTTTCGCGAAATCCGTCATATAACACAGCTTCCTTCCCTAGTTAGAGAATGAAGATCGAGATTCGTACACTTTTTTTTACTTCAGCAGTTTTCCTTAGTTCTATCGGTAAATATAAGTATCATATTTACAATTTCAAGTTTAGATCGATAAAAACGTCCTTTTCGACGTGAATATATTTTTTCATTATTTAACAAATCTTGATAATATTCTATTTAACTTTTTTCTAAATTTATGTCAAAGAATATACATTTATAAGATTATGTTGATTATAAAAAAAAATTGTTTAGCCAATCGTTCATCATCCTACCCAACATAAACAGTACCCGTTTCAATCCCAATTTAGATAGTCACCAGACACTTTACCAAAAATCATGATTTTTTTCAAAAAATTAGTTGAGTAACAGGTAATTCATCTAGATTGGGTATTTTCAGTTCTACTTCTCGTTCCAGAAAAATTTGAAGACAACCCCCAAGTTTATATTTTCTTTCATTGTTATAGTAAACAATGAGAAGAAAGTGAATCTAATGCATAAAAAAAATATATAACTGAACGATACAAAAGACATTACAAAAAAATGTACCAAAAATATTATCAAGATCGAATCCATTTCAAATTAGGCATCACAATAGGCCGTAGTACCTCTTGGCGACAACATGTGTTGTTTAGGCGAGACTGAGCGATACGCAATTTTCCGAATTACAGAAACATAATTGCCTATAGAGTTTTTAGTATTCGAATTTTTCAATTTTATAAAACACATTTTTTCTTCAAATTACATCACCTTTGACGTCATTGAGATATTAAAGTTCTCTTTATAGAGATTAAGGTGACTCCACTTTATGATAGCTTATACGGCTTAAATGGTAATTTTATAAAGCTATTATCATCATTCACAAAAAAAATGTGAAAATTCAATTTTGTGAACAAAATTCTCCTGAAAACAAAAATGGTAAATTAAAGAATAATTCAGACAGAATGAAGAAGTTGGTTTTCTGTATTGAATTGACTCCAGTTTTACGGCTCTAATTTGAAGAAAAAAAAGAAAATCTGCCAGCTGGGCGGACATATTCTCATAGCGCTCACTTCGCTCGCAAGTTTTAGCCCAGCTACGGCACGCGTCTTTCGGATCTCGCGCTTCGCACTCAATAAAAAATGTACCTCGCGCTCCGCGCTCGGTCTTTGTACTTCCCTACAATTTTGTATAGAGCTTTTGAAACTAAAAAGTAGAATGTCGGCTGCTGTATTCGAAGATTGTGAATTTTCTTTTGTTAAACCTTATCCGGCTTTAACGAATACATTCTCATCGTGTGTATCGTACTGTGCACTCGATCAAAATCTGTCCGAAACGCGAACTTTTCTATAATACCTTTAACCCTAATGCATCAAATGTATATAATTTCAATTTATATACCTTGTACCTTGTTTTGTTTTTGTAAAAATTTAGTTATTCTATTTCTTATATTAATATAATTAAAATTAAAACGAAAACCATGCATCCCATAAAAAAAGAACAGTTTTTCTTCTCAAACTTTTCTTTGTATCTCGTTAAGTTTTGCTAGAAACTTGACTTTTATTTGAATTGTTATTTTTTTGTATTAATACCAAAACTATGCTTCTCACGAGAAAAAAAATTAAACAAAATTTGTAGATGTTCTTCCAAAGAACAATTTTGTTTTTAACTGGAATTTTTCATTTTTAGACTATTCTTGCAGAAAAAAACTACATGATCTATCGGAAAATTATTGAGAACAAACTTGTTTTTCATGATTTTTTGTGCGATCAAAATTGTACTCTTCGATTTTTCGAGAAAATTGAAAAAGTTAACGAATTCGACTTGTCTTTTTGGTCCCTCAAAATGGGTGCCAAAGCACGATCGAATACGATCATTCTTTCGAAAGTTGTCGAGTTCACAGATTATTTTTCATTATTTTTTGTGCAATCAAAATTGGAATTTTCGATTTTTTGAGAAAAGTCAAAAAGTTGTATTCATGATCTTGCAGGGCTTTCAAGAAGAAATATTTTTTTCTCTTCGACATTCTTTTCAATCTTGCGTTATTTGTCTGGAAATTCTCATTTTCTTATATATTTTTGAATTTTGAAGATACCATAACTCTGACAATTTCGTTTTTATCGAAAAAAAATGATGAGGATGAGTTTTTACGTGCTACGAGAAATTGTAGTTTCAATTTTTGAGTCTTGGAAAAAAAGTCCAAACAAATTTTCAAAATACTTCTCTTTGATTTTTATCCAAAAAAGCGGCTTAACGAACTTGACCTGTCTTTTTGGTCTCTCAAAATGTGTGCCAAAGGGCAATCCAATCCTATTAGTCTTTAAAAAGTGATGGAGTATACAGACGACGACAACAACAACGACAACAGACAGACAGACACCTACGTAAATACTACTTTTTCGGAATCAGGAGGTCTCAAAACGTGAAGATTTCATAAATTCCGCGAAATTCGATTTTCACATAAAACCAGTTGGGAATTTAAAGTTTCAACGCAAGACCTAATGGCCATCTAGAACTAACCAACATGGCTGCCTATGGGATACAAGTAGCATTGTTTATATGCATGTTGAACCCAAATAACACGGTAATAATTAATTTGGTGTCAGATTCATCAGTTAGAAGTACATAAAAAGTTTATTAAGATAATATAAAATCTTAAAATGAAATTCTCCTGGAACCATATGAAGGGAAACGATACTCGCAAAGGCAATGTGTGCTGTGTTGTCAATTATTGTAACTAAAAAAAAATATCAACACTAATTTGAGTTTACATAAAATTCCAAAACTTGTCAGTGGTACTGTTACAGTGAAAAATCTTGTTGGAGAAAGCATTGTAGTTGATAAACGTTCGGAATGGTTAAAACGACTCAAAATTCAAGATACTGATCAACAAATACTATTTTAGTTTGCTCTCTGCATTTTAGCGTTGATGATTATGTATTTCCTGATTTGTTTTTCATACAGTTATTGCATGATTATTAAATAGAATTATCATCATGATCATTAAATAAAATCTATGGTTAATTTACAGATATTCCTACACAAAGAAAATATGTCAATCCAATTTTCACCTTCGATCATGTTTCTGGAAGACTGCGTTGCAACAGCATACTCACACAATGTTTTTAGAGAGAGTAGCAACATTTTTGTCATATTTAAATTACACTCTACTTGAATATAAGTGTTAAGATTAATGATAATCATATCCATGCCGAATCCCATAGGCAGCCATGTTTTCTTTGACAATACTTTCTCATTATGTTGATAATGTATAAACTAGATTCTCATACTGGTTTCTTGAAGAAATAGACTATATATTTTCAAGTACAAGGGGAATGGTAAACCTCATCCTAATCTGGATTGAAAACTTGAATATCTCAATTAGAAATTCCACTTTCTCTCACAGAATTAAGTCTACAAGACTGGTGGGGGTCATCACGAAAAGTATTTCCTGAGCCTATGATTAAAGCTGACATTCATTATTACGGAGACCAAAACGGACTTCATGAAATATCAGGAACTGCTGATGTGGGAATTCACGAAGACGTGATTATTGGAGTAGTTGTTAATGGTATTCTTCGTCCAGCATATGATCGTAGTCGTCAAAGGGTTGTAGTACTCACGGCTGTAAACGGTACGAACCGCAATTTATCACTATCATCCCGTATAGCTGAAACTATGGGATTTGGGCTGCCGCCTCGGCAAACTGTTCGAGCCATGGTTGGACGTATTCCATAATCAATTAACTTAAGTCAAATTAGTTCATTCAAATTAATTCATTCAAATAGAAAAAAAAGATGATCTGAAGCAATATCGATCGTTATCTAAAGTTGAATCAAAACTAGCCTTCAGCTCAAAATTTACGAAATAGTGTTTATTAATAAGAGGTAGGATTGTATAAAAGTTTAGTTTTATATTGTAATATTAATTGACGCAGAAAACAAAATTCTCAGAATTAAAAAGTTTATGTAGGACCAGAGAATATGTGTAATCTTCTCTTTTTGAGCATTGTACTCTTCAATTTATTCAAATAAACAAATTGTGCAACTGTTCGCCAAATAGAAAAATTGGTATTTCAATATCAATCAGGACATTCTGTTACATCTAAGCTTTCAACCGAAAAGTCGACTACTGTAAGTCCCAGTCACATTCTACTTTTCCTTTGAATAATACATTTTTTCTAGACATATCTCAATAAAGAACTTATATTAGAGTAAAATCAATTAAAGTTTCAACATTTAAGAGGACTTTCCTGAGATATTATACATAAAAAAGTACGCATAATGTCTTATTACACCCCTATTTAAGAATAAAAATGAAGAAACAAAATTTCCAAATAATATTAACACCATTTTTTTAATATAAGGGATTCACAAATTTTACTAATGAGTTGGAAAATATACAAATACTTCAAAGCCTGTTACACAAGTTTTTTGTCTGGTCACGCTGAATTGCCTTTTAAGGATGTAATTAGAGAATAAATATTTAAACTATTCATAACACGGGCTAATTTTGTTGATTATACAAGATTTCAGAACAGTTAATAACCGATCTATGAACATTTATTCTAAATAACAGTTAATTATCATAATTTTTTTCGCGTAATAATTTCTATAAAATGTCCGGTAACGCTCTTTATTAATTTACCACAAAAATATAATAAATCGTGAAATTTATTGTTTTATCCAGTTTATTATCATATATATTATATCCGTCGCAATTGAATTCCTCGATTTTGTAGTCTTATATTTTCATGCTGACTTCGGTTAGCCTTGAATAAAAAAATATTCCACGTGTTTTGAAACTTCTTCGTCTTTGAAAATTTCATTGTTTCAAACGGTCTAGTTTTTGATAATCACTCAATTATATTTAGAAATATTTCGGATTGAGAATATAAATTATATTATTTGATCATTTGTTTTTCATTATTTTTAATTCAAATTCGTTTCGAAACATTTTGAACTAATTAAAATCAGTGAAAATTTTAAGTTTCTTTGCATAACATCTCGAGAGATTTCAATGCTTTTAATTTCATTGGTATACACATTTTTTTTGTTCTCGTTTTTTCGAAACATCTTAAAAAACATCAGATTCATCAAACAGTTTGTACACAAAAGTTGCAAATAATGAAAAAAAAAGCTTTTGTGTGAAAAATTTTGCTATAAATGTCAAAGATTTCGAGGACAATCAAAAACCTAACCAATCTGTTATACATCTAATTTTTTTTATACATCTAATATTTTTCGAGGCATCAAAAAAAAATTAGAAAAAAAGCAAGCAACCATAAACATTTTTAAGTTATTCACACCATATATCCCGTTGTAGTTTGTAAGGGGCCTAAGGTAAATCTTCCTATGAATTACCCCTCAAATATTAGAAGAGTTACGAAGCAACAACTATGATCAATTAATAAACATGGGAAATTTATGGACTAAGAATGTCTAAACTACTTGAAAAGATGTACGATTTAGAAGAAAGGGAGACAGATGTATATTTTGAGATTAATGAAAAAAAAAATCATGCCATTTATCATTCACTAGTGTCACGATAATGATAGCGGGGCTGTCACTCCAACTTCTAAGAAAGCAATCTCAGCAGGAGGAAATGAAGCACACCTACGACAATCGATAGCAGAATAAACTGGGGTTCGATTTTCAAGACAGGAAAAATAGGGCAGTCAATATCTTATCGCATATTTGCATCAAGGCATCGTCCCCAACTATCTTTTTTTTTAAATAAATAAAAAACGAAGAAAAAACTGGTCTGAAGGCAGTGATTGTATTCTTAGGGGTACACAGGGTTACGTTTTTCATTTGGAATTTATAATTTTATACTTTTCAAATTTTTAATTGTTCACTCTGAACACTTTCCATTTGAAATAGTTGTTAACACTTTAAGGCGAAATGTTAAAAAGCTCGAATAAGGAAACTGTTGAAGTTTAAAGCGTAAAAGATTCTTACTCAAGTTGCTTAATGATTTGGATGCTTTCTAAATTGTTTGATTAAAAATTTCGTGGCTACGAAATGGGTCTCCAGTGATTCGACGGCTTGAAACTTCTCAAGTTTCAAGATTAAATCTGAATTACCCTTAATAATTACAATTTGATTGTAAATCTAATTCAACTTCACAGTTTTGCAAATGACAAATCTTAATTTCTGATTCTGAGTAAATAATTAAAACTGGGTTTCTATTTGCTCGTGATTGCAACTGCAGAACATACGAAAGATGCAGCACTGGTGAGATGGGGGATCCAATGGTAAAAGAAACTTTTTCCATAGAAAAGAAACTTTTTCCATAGAAAAGAAACTTTTTCCATAGAAAAGAAACGAAGCAACTGGTAGAACCCATGAGAGCTAACGGGAAAAGGAAGACCAGGCATATATAGAATAATGAATTTGTCTTTTAAGCAGTGACGTCATGAGAAGTATTTATATTCCAAAATTCATCCCAAAATGTTGGGAGAATAAGTAAACTCTTCAATTTCCAAATAACTAGTCCCTTTGGTACAAAGCCCATCGACTATTTTAAATGCCACAAATACAATTATTTAGGCTTTAGGGTCATGTTAAACATGGGTCACGTGACCCAAATTATTGATTTTTTTTTCAACAACTCACGTCCACACCAAAATAGATATCGAGTCGATTCTTTGGGGAAAGCCTTAAAAAACAATAAACTACGTTTGTATACAACATTTGGTTCAAAATTTTGGGAAAAAATTCGCAAAAAAAATGTTTTTTTTTTGAAAATTTCGAACAAAATGTTGCACACAAACGTAGTTTATTGTTTTCTAAGGCTTTTCTCAAATTATCAACTCGATATCTATTTCGGTGTAGATGAGAGTTGTTGCAAAAAAAAGATGTCGGTAAGGTAGGAATCGGGTAAGTTTAACATGGCCTTAAGTCACCAGTTTTTAATTCATTATTATTAAAATTTCGATCCTGTTTCTATCTTATTTTATAATTGTAAAATTTCAAAATTTGAAGAAAATTGGGTATTCGGGAATCTAACTCATTTCAGCTTTTGAGTCCAGTACTGTGCAGACTAATTTTTCTAAGATCAACTGTGGCACACGAGCAGAGCTCGTCTCGATACCAGTTTCTCGAATCTGTACCGTTATTCAGACGATAAAAGAGATTCGTTTAAAGGCGAACACATAGTGATTTCTCGGCTGGCCTTTGCTCGCAAGTGCGAACAGACTCTGTTACCATTAAATGCTATCGAGAGTCATGAAACTCAACGAACTCCACAAAACGTACAATATACTTGCGTACACCTACTGCAAGCTCCAGTGTAATCTCCCAGCATAGCATGCAACATTGTAATGCCCTATGATGTACAGAAATCAAGAAACAGTGAAAAAATAAAAACAAAACAAAAAATCTCCCCGCTGTGCGGGCACATTCTCATCGCGCGCTTCGCGCGCAGCTCGCGAATTTGAGCGCGCCTACGGCACCCGTCTATTCGGATCTCGCGCTTCGCGCTCGATAATGAATTTACCTCGCGCTACACGCTCGATCGTTGTACTACTCTATAATTCTGTATAGAGCTTTTGAAAATAGAAAGTAGAATTTTGGCTGCTGTATTTGATGATTGTGAATTCTCTTTTGTTAAAGCTTCTGCGGCTTTAACGAATACATTCTCATCGTGTGTCTCGTGCTGCGCACTCGATCGGAATCTGTACGAAACGCGAACTTTTCTGTATTACCTTTAACTCAAATGCATCAAATGTACATAATATGAATTTATATATCTCGTACCTCGTTTGGTTGTTTCAGAAAATTTAGTCAGTCTATTTTTAATATTAATATAATTACAATTAAAACAAAAACCACGCATCCCATAAAAAACGATATTTCTTTTCAAACTTTTCTTTGTATCTCTTTAAGTTTTGCTAGAAACTTGACTTTTATTTGAAATGTTCTTTTTTTTTTGGATTATTACCAAAATTATGCATCTCATGAAAAAAAAAATTTAACAAAATTTGTAGATGTTCTTTGAAAAACAATTTTGTTCTTGAACTAAATTTTTTTTCATTATTTTTTGTGCGATCAAAATTGAAATTTTCAAATTTCCCAAGAAAATTCAAGAAGTTTCAACAACGATCCTGTACGGCTCCCAAAAAGAAACCTTTTTTCCTTCTGACTTTTTTTCAATCTTGCGTTATTTGGATGAAAATTCTCATTTTCGTTGATATTTTTTAATTTTGAAAACAACAGAAAATCATTCGAATAAATATTTCCAATTTTTACGTACTACAAGAAGCCATACTTACAATTTTTGAGTCTTGAAAAAAAGTAAAAAAAAAAAAATTCCATAATGCTCCCTCCTTTCATTTTTCGTCCAAAATAGCTGATAACGAACTTGACCTGTCTTTCTGGTCCCCAGGAACGTGTGCAAAAGTACAATCGAATATGATTATTTATTTGAAAGTTATCGAGTTCACAGATTGTTTTTTATTATTTTTTGTGCGATCAAAATTAGAATTTTCGATTTTTCGAGAAAATTCGAGAAGTTGTATTCATGGTCTTGCAGGGCTCCAAAGAAGAAAAATTTTTTCGCTCTGATTTTCTTTTCAATCTTGCGTTAGTTGGCTTAAAATTCCCATTTTCTATTATATTTTTGAATTTTGAAAATACCATTACTCTGACAATTTTGTTTTTATCGAAAAAAATGATTGGGATAAATTGTTTCACTTTTTTGGGGCTACAAGAAATTGTACTTAGGATTTTTGAGTCCTGGAAAAAAAAGTCCAATAAAATTTTCAAAATGAACTGTAAATAATTTCATTTGATTATGTTATTGAATAGCATTGAATTGATAATCTATTCAAAAGTTGTTAGGTTAACAAATTATATGCACTCTGTTGGAAAATAATTCTTTGGCTCAAAGATTCATCCCTTCCGGATAAAATTTGTTTCCTTTCCAATTGAAAATTGATTTTTCTGAATTTAAAATCAAAGAATTCATCTTTTTCAATTGAAACCTTAACTACATGGTTGAAAAATTACCAATTTCAATTGATAATCCAAATATTTGGTTTAACATTTATGTATTCATATATCTTCATACTTGAGGAATCATTTTTTCGGCTCAAAATTGATGTTCCTAAGACCAATGTAAGATGTTAGGCTCTTTTGTAAAATTTCATTATTATTAAGATTCTTCTCATTATTATTATTATTATTATTATTATTATTATTATTATTATTATTATTATTATTATTAAGATCCCAGTTGAATCTTCTGCTATTTGGTTAAAAATTTACCTTCCTTTTGTTGAGAACTAATTTTTATAAAGGAAAATTTAACTATTTCATTTTTGATTGAAAATTGATATTTTTAATAAAAAATTGTAGATTCAAACATTTCCTTTGAATTAGTATTTTGAAGTTGAATCCAAACTTTTACATTTTTCACTTGAAACTTGTAGAATTAAAATATAAACTATTACGTGCTTCTTTGAAAATTATTATTAATTTCGGGTTTAGACTAGAACCATTATGGAAAATTCGTCTCATTGACTCAAAATTGAAAAGTTGGTAAAAAATTGAATTTTGGTGTAAACTCATATTTTTGGATTGAAAATTCATAAAATCTGAAGATATTTCGTCTTCCTAGGTTCAAAATTCTACAGTTTTGTTAAAATTTATGTATATGGTTGAAAATTCGCCTTTTTAAAAAGAAAAATTATTCTTTTCGACTGTGCATTCAACTATTTTGTTGAAAAAAAATTTCAGGTTAAAAATTTTACCACTTCAGTAAAGTTATACTTCTTTGTTGTAAATTCAGTTTTTGAAATTCACCTTTTCAAAAGTAAACGTGGTTCAAATCCACTTTTTTGTTCAAAATTCAAGTGTTTGTGGAAAATTGGTATATTTTTATAAAAATTCAATTAGATCAATGTTGCTCCTCAACAATTTATTCAGATTGTACCATATGACCCTTCTGGTAAAATCACGTGAAATATATTACCGATGAACATCAGCAGAACTTATCATACAGTTTCAAAGGCAAGAGTTTGCGGAAATTGAAGGAACCAGTAGAAGAATAGTAAAAATAATTAATGTTATTAAAAAAATAAAATCTGTCAGCTGGTAATACATTTACATCGTCATCTCAAGAATAATTTTCCATTTTTTCAATATAAAAATAGTAAAGAAGAAGGAAAAAGGCTGATTGGAAGAATTGTTTTCCAACATTACTAATCATAAAAAAATACTTTATTACTCTGGTACTGTTTTTCCAGGGTGCCCGCTGAAGTAAGTACAAGAGAAAAGCTAGGGTAGAATTAGGCATTCTCTCAGAATGAAGCATTCAAAATGGTAAAATGTTCAATCAGAAGCCTTCAATATTATTAAAATTTGAATTCTTGAACTGAAAATGAAACATTCATAAGTAAATCTTTTTTAAGTGTTCAAGACGGCAAAATTTTAGACTTTTAGAGTCGTAGACATTACGCGTGTCATCAGGTGTGGTACACTAGGTAAATTAGGTAAATTATCCTATTATCTTTCTCTTTAATTTATAACGTTAATAAAGATGACGTACCAGACTACTTTCATGTTTCAAACTGAGTTTCACACATGTATTCCCTTTTATTGTTTTGGTAAATTAAAAAAATCTTACACAATCGCGTTCTTTTATCAAACTCCCCGCAGAGAGAAATAATCGGGCAAATTTACAGGAATCTCATGTGAAAAATAGTAATAATGAAAGCATATAGCATTTCATGTAGAAATGGTAGTGCCTACTGAATTTTGTGTATAATTTTCACAAAATTCTTAGGTTAGCAAAAAATCAAGTAAGGACTGCATAGCTTTTCATGTAAATCTTACAAAAATTGTAGATAAATCACAGAGAAAATTCCGAAGGAATAACATGATTTTCTGTAAACATTTCAGACGAACGATTGTTCATTAAGATTGACAAAATCTTCTTGCATTTATTTGTCCTGAATTAATTCATCATGCATATTTTCACGAAGCAATCCGCAAAGTTTATCATTATCGAATATTTCAATTTTTTTACTATCTGAATTAGTAATTTATTACTACTAATCAATTAAAAATTCTTTATAATGTGAAGTGAAAACATCAAATTCATGTTCTAGAAACGTTCCAATGTTACTTAAATAAAAAATCTGCCCGCCACGCGGGCACATTCTCATCGCGCGCTTCGCGCGCAGCTCGCAAGTTTGAGCGCGCCTAGGGCGCACGTCTTTCGGATCTCGCGTCGCGCTTAAAAGTAATCTCACCTCGCGCTCCGCGCTCGGTCATGAGTCTACCTCGCGCTACGCGCTCGGCTTTCGTACCTCCCTACAGTTGTATAAAAACCTTGTGAAACTCAAAAGTGAAATGTCGACTACTTTAATTTGATGAGTTTGAATTCTCTTTTGTTAAAGCTTCTCTGGCTTTAACGAATACATTCTCATCGAGAGTCTCGTGCTGCGCACTCGATA
>WSXT02224959.1:0-16649 GCA_011762715.2 Neuroterus valhalla | reverse complement strand
AAAAAAGATTTGGTAGAACTAGGATATGATTATAATGAGTGGATGAATGATGCACAGGATAGGGACGCGTGGCGGTCGCGGGTAGATGAGGCAATGAACTTTCGAGTTCCAAATGCTGATCAATAATAATAATAATAACACACACACACACAAAAACACACATCTCTCTCTCTCTCTCTCTCTCTCTCTCTCTCTCTCTCTCTCTCTAGCTGTCTGTCTGAGCCTCAGACAGACAGACAGTCTGAGCCTCACGACTTTTTGCGATGATGAGAAATATGAATATGTCGATGTGAGAAAAACGTTGCTTTTCTAGCGCTTCATAATATCATCGTCGCTTTCATCTTTACATCGCATCACTTTCGAGAGAAGTATCTGATTCTATTGACCTTTGGTAATCAATTTCAGAACCAGAAAGAATTATACAAGTTTTTTGACCAGCTGTTTTGACTAACGGTTATGGTTATATCCATGTAAAACGTTTTTAATGAATCAAAAATTCTGTCTCTCAGCAGTACTATACGAGGAACTTGATCATCTCGAAGGAATCGACAAATTTCCTTCCTCATTTTTTTCCTGTTAGGGGCAGAGTTTTCATTTCAATTGTAAAAAATGGCATTAAAACAGAAGAACATAAGGATTTTAGAAGTAACGAAACCAGATACCACAAACTGTTCAGAGTCCAAATACTTACTAGAGAGGTGTCTGCTTATTTTCCAGTGACAAGATTTTCATTAGACGAGCAGTTTTCGTTTCAATTACTAATTTCTCCAAAATCTAGTTTAATCATGAAAACAAGATGATGAGATCAAATTTTTCCTGATATTAATGCATATATTATAAATTTGAATGATGTACATTTGATTGGAATGACGCTTTATCCAGGGTAGCTGCGAATAGAGAATAATGCAAAATAGGAAGCAAGTATTGCACTAATAATGAAGAATGAATTATTTCCTTCAATTTGAAATATCTGAATCTGCGATTTCAGACCAAAGTACATCAAGTGATTTAATATATATTGAATATATTGAGATTAAAGATAATATATAAGAGATAAGAAATGCTTTTCAGTTTCAAAATATCCATGCACAAATTAGGGGAAGTACAAAAACGCGCTTCTCAGGCGCGCTCAAACTTGCAAACGTGACGCGACCAGAATATGCCTGAGCAGCGGGAAGATCCCTGAAATTATAGTCGTAAGCAGCATGTGAAAATTCATCAGTGTCCTAATTTTTAATTGTTTGAAAATATTCCCTATTCGGGAATTAATTCACAAATTGGAAACGAATTTACTTTGCGAATGGTTAATCACTTGAATGATATTCAGATATATAAGGAACATCTTTTTCTCTTTCAGAAATGTCAAGTCGAGTTAACATTCACACAAATAGCTGTATATGACACTGAAGGCAGCATATATTCGCTTTTTGAAAATTCATGCTCGATCCACGAGAGCGCCGAGGAATTATTAATGAATGCAGTTTCTGCCTGCCACACTCGTCAGTCGAGAGTTGAAATCTGTCCGGGACCTCCTATGAAAGCGTACCTGATCTCTTGGCGCTATGGTGATCCGAGAAACATCTTGTTAGCACAGTACAAACAATGAAAGACCTGCTCATACCGCGAGCCTCAAAAGTACCCTGATATTCTTGAAAAAAATTTAATCCACAGGGAAGACCTAAAGAGTAGGCTAATGGAGGCTCTAGGCTTTCCGCTACTCTCTGGGTTGTCAGTTTATCCAATTTGAATACAAACAGGATACAAATCAGGAAATAAGATCAAGTTGCAAATTTCGAAAAGCTGTTTTCAGCTTTCATTCAATTTTGCGGTACTTATACATATTGTGTACGCCGCAGTGTATCCCTTTAAAGGCTCCAGAAAAGGTCTTATCCCTTCATTCCAATCCACTTCTGAGCTGGATCTGACTTGTTTGAGATTTCCTGAACCTGAACTGAATCTGGAATAATTAGGATTTCCGTATCTTGACACGGGCCAATAAATTTCCAAAATCGTTCGTTCCAGGCTTCACTCTTTTTCTTATGAAAAATTGCTCTCCAAACATCTCTATCATTGCATACATCTGTTGCTTGTTTTACATCCATGCATCTTATAAATTCTATCAATTCCTTCTTTCGTCTGCCTCTGAGCACGCTATCATTTACCTTTTTTAATTACACTTTCTTTATTAAACGCCCTTCATCCATTCTCTTAACGCGACCGAACCATCTCAGCAAATTACTTTCACTCTTGTCAAGCAGTGTTTCTTCTACACCACATTCTTTAAGAGCCCACTCATTACTCACTTTGTCCATTAGCGTTTTACCGCACATATTACGCAGAAAATGCATGCTAATCGTCTCGACTTTGCTCTTGTCCTTTTCTTGATTCGTCCAGGTCTTGCTACTATACATCACAGTTGGTGCTAGAACAGAATTATGTATTACGTACTTTTGAGTTTTTTCTCTCATATGTCTCAAGCTAAATATCTGATCCACACATGATCTTCCTGGCATAAATCCACATTGAACTTCTCAGACTCATTACTTTGTTACTCCCATAACTCTAGTGATAAGTATTTCGATAACTGTTTTGCCCACAGTACTTGGTAGGCTAATCGCTCTGTAAATATTACAGTCGCCTCGACCACTCTTTTCCTTGTAGATCGGGATAATAATCGCCTTTCTCCAATCATTCAGAACTTCGCTGTTCACAGCACACATATTCATAGATTACGACAGCCATAAAAATAAACACCCTCCACCAAACTTAACCATTGCAGAGGACATACCATCTACACCAGCAGCCTTACCATTTTTTGGTTTTTTGATGACGGAAATAATCTCGTTTAAGCTGATTCTACTTCCACTACCTTCATCGTAATCGCCTAACGTATCTTTCGCTGTGTCACCGTTGTTATGATTCATGGCTTCACCTTCATACAGCTCCTTGAAAAAAATACTCATACAATCTTTAACTGTGTTCGAATCCCAAACCATACTACCCTCAGAATTCTTGATCCCGACTACCTCAGTACTACTATTTCTTTTCCTAGTCTTCTTAACCTATTTGCAGAATATTTCCTCATTGCCTTCAAAATCTTGTCCATTTTTTCATCTCCTTCCGCTTCAATTTTATCCTTGCTTGCTTTTACTAGTATATTTGTTTTCTTCTTTGTATCCCTTTAATCATGTAGTACACTAGTCCTTTACTTATCGCCAGGGCCTCTAATCTTCAACATTTTCGAGTACGCTTCTTTTTTATCGTTGACTGCCACGCGTATATCGTCATCCCAAAGCGCATCACCGGACTTTCTTCCTACAGTAGCAGTACCATACACTTCGGATGCCATTCCGCAGTATTATTCATGCATTCTCTACATTTTTTTTGACTAATTCTGTCTTGCAATCTTCTTCGTGATGCTCTATATATTTATCCAGCTCTTCACGATGTACTATTTGTACTTCTGGTTTCTGCACATTATCTTCTCTTACTCACGTCTTTTTCAGTTTGTTATTAAATTTTCTCCTCCTCTATCCTTGACCTACACTGAAAAACCGGTATGGTCTTCAGCAGTATCAAGCTTAGCTGGTGACAAGTAACGAAATTTCAGAGGGTAAACTCTCCTGACAATTTGAGCAAGCACTTGTGATTTGGTAGATTTACCTTCCAATTCCAATACTTGCTGAAATTTTTCCTGTTGCCCATCTATCAATTTTCTTTCCACCCACTTATCCATATTCCAAAGAACACAACAAAATTAAGAGATCGTGAATAGCCATTTTTCACGACAACGGCACAACGAAGTTGCTTCCGAACGCCAAATCGGGTTTGGGTCAGATACCTTGAAAGGTTACCTGCCTTAGAAAAGAGAATAGGCAGCATCCTAATACCGTTACAGCTAAAAAAGGTTTGGCTGGGATGGCCATATCGGTTTTTCAGTGTAGGTTTATTTTTGAAACTCTCGGATAGTGATCGAATCCCCATTCAGATCCTCTCACAGCTCTTATATCTTTTACAAGCCCTTTCAGTCTTTTTTCCGCTACAACAAAGTCGATCATACTTTGGCTTTTGCCTCTGCAGCGAGTATACAGAAGACTTCCGCTTAGCTAAATCGCTACGCGACGTAAACATTCGTTCATCTGGACTCATGAGACATTCCCACCACTGCCCCCCTCCGCATGGATGTTTCTAGAGGTGACTTTTATTCGGTTGCTACCGTCAGTTGCCGTGTCTACTCGAGAGTAGTGAGGGTAGAGGGCGCCGCTTGAGTTCAGCTAAACGAGCGTGGAAGCGGTCAGGTAAATGGAAGTTCAGCTAAACGAGATTGCAGCTAAACGGAAGTCTTCTGTGCATATGTATCATTTTATGCCTGAACCAAGTGTTTGTAATAAATAAACCCTTTTCTAAGCAAAAACTGATCAATTTATCCCCATAACCATTCGTTTCTGAGTGTCCGAAATGACCGAGTATGATATTATGAAGTATGAAGTGTATGATATTATCCAAAAAGTCCCATGAGTTGTCCACTGTCTCTTTACTGTCACCATCAACAGGAGCATAGGAGGCCATAATAAGCAGCCTTCTGATTCCCACTTTCATTCTCGTCCATAATAATTTAGGATATAGACACCTATACATTTTGACATGCTATTTTTCTTTCTTATTCCTGATGGGACTTCGAGAACATTCTGCATTCCATTGATCTCACATTCCTTCTCCTTTGTTTTCGGTACGCACAGAATTTCCAGCTTCCTCGCGCGCATAGTATCCCGCAACTCGTTTCCCTCCAAATCATTTGCAACTCTTGCATTCTACACACCTAGTCTCGGTTCATCACCTGAATCTTTTCGATGGGTACACGTCCGGTAAGAAAAGTGGTAGTCCCGTCATCCAAGCCTATATTATATTTTTTTCCATTTATTGTATAAATTATCCACCTAAGCACTAACTTCAAGCGAGAAAATGTTCCGTAGATGAAGTCATGTCCAAACAAAGAGCTGATTCGTAACATAGTCGTGTATCAATCCAAAGCGTCAGTCTTAACAAATATCAGTCATTTAAAGGAAAGTACAAAGGGCAAAACGAAGAAAAAAACAAAGCCAAAACAAAACGAAATATTATTGGTTATGTTGCATACTGAGGAGGGCAGTTTGTTCTCCAGCAGGACCGATTATATGTCAAGATATGTAAAGGAAATAATAATAATGAAATTCCTGGGAGCTGCTTAAAATCAGAATTTTTTCTTTTCACTCAAGTATCATAAAAATAATATAGAATATTCTATAGAAATTATTACTCGCGCTTTTATGCAACCTTTTGAAACATTCTTCATCTTGAAATTTTTTTTAGATATATTGGTTTGAAAATTTCAATTTCAAAAGAAATCTCAAATGTTAACATACGTGAAAAATTATTTTTCTAATTCTTATCAAAAAACGTAATTAAGGAAAGATTCAAGAGATGAAGAAATAGAGAGAAAAAAATTTGAAGGCCTTCCGAAGCGTAAGAATTGTGAATTCAAACTTTTCCCACTGTATAAATTTTTTTTTTTAAAAACTCCAATTTTCGGATTTTACCTCATTTGAAGAAAATTAATTTTTTTTAAGAAAATTCGATTTCATTGCTAGAAAATCCAACAACAGCAAAAATGCAACTATTTGGCTGAAAGTGGACGTTTTTCGTTAAAAATTCTTCTATAATGTTTTATAATTTAGACTTTTGCTTGGAAAGGAAAATATTTGGAATATTATACGAACAACGAATTCGAAATCCGTTCTTAACAATCAATTTTAATATTTATAAACAAATTTCCAACACAATCGCCACAATACTCTTGTCCGTTGCTTTCGAGTTTATTCAGATTGTTTGCAAAATGAATAAGTGAAAATTACATAGGGCGAGGGGAAGGGGTAATTATTAATGTTCCAACGCACACGGAAAATATAAATTAATGTTAATAACAATTTTTCTAAGTACTCAAAACATATGACACTTGGTAATTTTATTCTAAAAGTGTAGCATTCACTTATAGACTACAAAAATTCAACAGAATTTTATTGATTTTTGTGGTTGGAGAATTCACTATTTTGTTATTCTTTCACTTTATTTTCGTTCAAACTAGTTTTTCAATTTTTAGTAGATAATCAACATTCTCGATTCAATATTTGAACGCTTGATTGGAAGTTGCATCTTTTTGTTAGAAGATCATTTTATTCCTTAAAAATTTGTTCTTTTTAGGTCAAAAATTAATTTCTCTTGACAAAAATTCAAGCATTTGAACATTTGTTGGGAATAGTTCGCTTTCAGTTGGAAATTCAACAGTTTGGTTGAATATTGTTGGTATTTGTTGTCAATAGTCCTTTTCTGGGCAAAAATGTTTATTAGTTTGAGAGCCATCTCTTTGGCTTAACATTACACCTATTTTGTTCACAATTAATTTTTTTCTCCGATAAAAAAATTTCTACTGCAGAAACCATTTTTTTTTTCGTTGAGAATCAACTTTTTTGTAGAAAACCAACTTTTTGTTGACAATTTTTATTGTCGGTATTAAATACACTTTTGTTGAAAATTTAACATTTGGTTAGGAAATTACCTCTATTGTTCGCTTACTTTTTTCCATGAAATTGGAATTACCGGTTGAGAAGTTTTTTTTTGGTTAAATAATCAACTCTTCGTTCAGCATTGTTCATGTTAATGTTCATGTTGATTGTTCATGTTCACGAATTCCTTTGGTCGAACTTAAAAAATTCTGTTTAATAATAGTTTCCTCTGAATGAAAATTCAATTATTTTGATAGGAAATTGTGTTTCTCACTTAGGAACTCAAATTTTTTGTTTGAAATTCATATTTTTGTAAGAAAATGTCTTTCTCGAATCTTTCTGTTTCAATTGCAACCGTTTTCCTGAAAAATATCCCGTTTTGGTTGAAGACTCAACTGTTTTGTTAAAAATTTGTTCTTTAGTATTTTCTTCCTATGCTCGAAATATTTTCTGGGTTACAAAATGTAACTCTTTTATTGAAAATTTATCTTTTGGTTCAAAAATCCATCTATTTGGTTTGAAACGAAAATTTTTTTGGCGAATGGTATTTTTGAGTTGGGAATTTAACTGTTTTGTGGAAAATTCAATAATTCAATTGAATTCTTCTCTTCTAGTGAAGATATTTTATTTTCTGTAGTAAAAAATACAACTGCTTGGTTGAGAAATAATTCTTTTGTATCAAAACTAATCCTTTTTATGTGGAAACTCAAAAAAAAAATTGTCAAGGAAAGTTGCAGGAAATTAAGTTCAAAATTTGGATAAAACTTTGGTTCAAGAATCAACTATATTCTAGGAATCCATCTTTTACTTATACAGTTTTTCCCATCCCCTTCGAAATTTTTCTTTAGTAGTAAAAAAAAAAGTTTTCTTAATTGGTAACTTTTTTTTTAGTTTGTGAATTTCTTTTTTTTTTTTAGTGGAATTTTTTTTTTTAATGGAACTATTCGGTCAAAAATAATTTTTTTTTCTTTGAAGATTTCACGATAACGTTAGAAACCCATCTTTTCTTGGTTAGAATAATCATCTTTTTTATATTGAATGCTATTTTTCTGTCATTTGTGAGTTTTCAAGAAAATTGATTAAATTTTCAACCAAAAAAAAGATATTCTTAACGGAAAGGCTAAACTTTTATTAAAATAAAAATTTCGATTAGGGCATGGAGAAAATTAGGTACGTAAAAGACGGGTTCCAACAATATAGTTGATTGATGGGTAATTTATGGGAAACCATTTACTAAAAAATGGATGAATCGTCAACCATGAACAAAAAATATTAACCGAGCAATTATTATTTTCACCGGAAGAAAATGTATTTTCTGTTAAAAGAAATAATTTCTCAAACGGAGAAGACGGATTTCAAGAAAATAATGTCTACAAAAAATAGTTAAATTTAACCCAAAAATGCGAATTTTCAAGAATAAAATGGATTTCCTACCTATTAGTTGAGTTTTTATGAACCTTATGTAATTTGCAACATGGGAAGATAAACTTTCAAGTCAAGAATAAGGCAGTTGAATTTTTTACTACAAAAAAAAATTTACTAGGAGGGAAGAATGAAATTATTAAATTTTCGACAAAACAGTTGAATTCTCAACTACAAATACCATTTATAAGAAAATGTTAGTTTCCAAGCAAATAGTTGAATCTCCAACCAAAATAGGTAAACTGTTAACCTAAAAAGATTGATTTTCAAAAAAATAGTTAAATTTTTAACCAAAGAAATATTTCGAGCAAAGTAAGAAAATACTGAAAAACGAATTTTCAACAAAATAGTTGAGTCTTCAACAAAAACATACATTTTTTAGCGAAACGATTGCATTTACATCAGAAAGATTAATTTCCTCGAAAGTAGTTGTATTTTATTCAGAGGAAACTTTTTCCAAACAAGATGTTTGAATTTCAAACCAAAAAATTTTTTTTTCAATCAACATGAACAATGCTGAACAAAAAAATTGATTATATACCCAAAAAAAAACCTTTCAACCGAACATGCACATTAGAAAAAAAAACAATAGAGTAAGTTTTTTACCTAAATATTGAATTCCTAACAAAAGTAATAAAATTCAAAACCTTAGAGGACAAATTTTTCAAGTCAAGAATAATATATTTCACGAAAAAGCTTGGATATCGACCGGACAACATTGATTTTCAATGAAATAGTTGAGTCTTCAACCAAAACATAAATTTTTTTAGCAAAGCGATTGCAATTAAAACAGAAACATCCATTTCCTCAAAAGTAATTGTATTTTCGAATCAAAAAGACATTTTTTTACAAAAAACGTAAATTTCAAACCAAATCGTTCAGTTTTTAACTAAGAAACACAATTTCCCATGAAGATAATTGAATTTTCATTTAGTGGAAACTTTTTTCTAACAAGATGTTTGAATTTCCAACTAACAAATTTTTTTTCCAATGAACATCAACAATGCTGAACAAAAAAGTTGGTTATTTACCCAAACAAAACCTTCCAACCAAACATGCACATTTAAAAGAAAAACAAAGAACAATAGAGTAAATTTTTTACGTAAGTAATAAATTTTTAACAAAAGTAATAAAATTCCTAACCTTAAAGGACAAATTTTTCAAGTCAAGAATATTAGATTTCACGAAACAGTTAGAATATCGAGCGGACAATTTTATTTTTAACAAAATAGTTGAGTCTTCAACCAAAACATAAATTTTCTTAGCAGAACGATTGCAATTAAATCAGAAAGAACTATTTCCTAAAAAGTAATTGTATTTTCAACTCAAAAAGACATTTTTTTTTTAATATACGTCTCAAACCAAATCGTTCAGTTCTTTACTGAGGCAAACAATTTTCTATGAAGGTAATTGAATTCCTATTCAGAGAAAACTGTTATCAAACAAAATGTTTGAATTTACTACCAGAAATCTCGCCAAAAAGTATTTTTTTTCAATCAACATGAACAATGTTGATAAAAAAAGTGATTATCTAACCGAAAAAAACTTTTAATCGAACATTCACACTTTCGAAAAAAATTCAATAAACAATACAGTAAATTTTTCACCTAAATGTTAAATTTTTAACAAAATGACTGAAATTGCGAACCTTAAGGGACAAATTTTTCAAGTCAAGAGTAATACATTGCACGAAACAGTTTGAATATCGACCAGACAATAATAATTTTCAATCAAAAAGTCAGTTTTTTACAAAAGAGTTACTTTTCAACCAAAAATTTACACTTCCAACTAAACACGATCAATTCATAACCAAGAACGAAATAGTCGATTCTGCGGTTAAAAAAATTGTTTTCTCGGAGAAAAAGAAATGAATTTTGAACAAAATAGGTGTAGTTTTGTAATCATTTTTTAACAGAATAGAAGTATTTACAGCATTTAAATATGAAAGAAGTATTATTACAACAAAGAACATCAGTACACAACTGAACTATTGATTTTTCATCTGAAAACGGATTATTCTTAACATATGTTGGAATGCTTGAATTTTCGTTAAACAAATTAATATTTGCCAAAAAAAGAATAATTTTTTAAGCAATGAAATGATCTTCTGACGAAGAGGTGCGACTTCCAATCAAACGTTAAAATTTCCAATAGGAACGTTAATTATTTACCGAAAATCGAAAAAATGGTTCGAAGCAAATTCTTGAAATTGAAGCTCAAACCTATAATTTTCTAACTAATAGTAGATCCGTTGAATATGCATTTGAGAAAATTGATTTTAAACAAAAAAAAAAGAAAACAAAGAACAAAATAGTTAAATCTTCAGCAACACTTATCAAATAAATTCTATCGAATCTTTGAAGTCCATAAGTGAATGCTTAACTTTTAGAATAAAATTACCAAGTGTCATATTTTTTGAGCATTTAGAAAAATTGTTATCCAAATTAATTTATATTTTTCGTGTGTGATGTAACATTCTATATAACCCCTTCTCCTTCCTGTATGTAATTTCCATAATTTTTTTTCTTTTTTTGCAAACAATCTGAATAGACTTGGAAATAATGGACATGATTATCGTGGCATCTGATGTTTAAAATTTGTTTATAAATAGAAATTTTTTTTTTAAGAATGAACTTCAAATTCTTTGTTTGTATACTATTCAAAATATTTTTTTCTTCTAGCAATATTCTCTTTTATATGTCACTGTTAGTGGTGCACAATGAAGAAAATTGTAGACAATTACCGTTTGTTCATTCTGTTCATAAATTATTAAACAAAAAAGAAGAATTTTTAATGAAAAAGTTCCAGTTTCAATCAAATCGTTGCTTTTTTGCTATTTTTAGATTTTCTAGCTATGGAATCGATTTTTCCACAAAAGAGTTCATTTTCTATCAAGTGATAATAATAATTTTTTTTATTTAAAAATGAATGCTATTTTACTGAAGTCGGCCGTGTTGATCCATATGAACTTATGGATCAGAAAATATTTGCTGAATAATCCATGACCGTCCTTTTCAGGAGTGGAAAAAAGTGACAGAGGGTGACTAATTTGGTATGTTAAATTTAATGGAGGCTCCTTTCAAACTTCTCAAACAAAACACTTTTGAGGTGTTAAAATGTTAATGCCGAGGTAAAATAATTGGGGGATCTGACTCAAGGTTTGTATAAGAGGAATCCCACTTTTTCATAGATGCCTGGAATCCTCTCGGTGGACCTCATGCTGAGAGGAATATCAACAAAGGTTTCAGAACTGTTAATTTTTTAATCATATGATCGGATGCTTTCATCATAAATCTAGTTCTTATTCCATTAGTTCTCAAATTTAAATGCGAGGGATTTAATTCAGAAGTTTCAGATTCAAGGATTTTTTGGAAAGAGGGAAAAAGTGGAACTGAAACTTCAATCTGACTTTTTTATTGAAAAAAAAACACCTTTTAATGCCATTCTCTCTGGATAAAAAAAAAATGATCAACGAAATATATCAATTTTCCAAAAAGAGGAATATTTAATTGAAAAGATAAATTTTCAGAAAAAGTTGTTGATTTTTCAACCAAGCAAGATATCGATCTTAAAGTCCCAAATTTGAAATGAAACTCAGTTTTTGGAAAAATGTTGGATTTCCAACAAAGCAAGATTTAAAACTGAAAAGTTTTCAAATATTAATTTTAGAATAGTTGAATAGTTGAAAAGAGATGAATTTTCTAAAAACAAGATTATTTCCGGAAAACGTACATTTAAAAAAAATATTATGAATAATCAACCGTAAATTCAATCATTAACCAAATTGAATAATTTTGTTTTGAATTCTCGAATTTTTTAGCTAAAAACAAGATGTTTCTCAAATAACAATTCAACTTCAAACGACGTAGTTGTTTTTTCTCCCAAAAAATACTATTTCTTCATAGAAAAAGGATGTGTTGATATCTCAATTGAGAAAGGTTCTTAACAAGAAAAAAAATAGGATAATTTAACAACAAAAGGCAAATCTCTGAAAAAATCAAGGGGAAAAATAAATCAAATCAAAAAGATAAATACAAATATGATTGTTGAATTTCCATATATTCAAGATTTGTTACAAGGACAGAACAAATTTAGAAAAAAGGACAATCGTATTTTCAAATTGAACCAAGAAAGAAGAGAGAGATCTCAAACCAAAGAGATGAAACTTCTGGAACATTCTTCCGTTTCCAACACAACAAGGTTTTAACCGAAGAAGTCCTAATTTTCAAATAAAGAAAAAAGTTGAATTTAGCCACGATCAATTATTTAAATATTGATGAAACCAGTAGACAGAAAAAATAACATCCTAATATGATTTACATATTCCTGGTTAAAACCGTTACATCAAAATTCGAATTAACTTCATGTTAGTAGAATAAAATCTTACAAGCATACCAATTCGTCGAAATTGGCTTGTAGGAGGTTGTGAAAAGTGAAGCTTGTACTCTCCGTAGCTAAGTGGGTTAGAGCATCAGACCGGAAATCTGTAGGACCTGGGTTCGAATCCCAGCGGAGCTGGAGAGTCATTTTTCCACAACTTTTAGGAAAACAATATTTAAATAATCAATTATTTAAATATTGATGAGACCAGTAGACAGAAATATTAACATCATAATATTATTATCCACGAAAAGTTCCTTTTTTCTGAACTTTTTATCCTTCTTAAATAGAATAGATCGTTTTAAACCCAAAGGATGAATCTTCTTGAAAGTTGAATTATTATTTACTAAAATCAAAACCGAAAAAGGACATTTTCAAGAACGGATAGGAATTATTAACAAGAAAGCTAATTTGCAACCAAATCAATCGACTTTCCACCAAATTTTTAAATGAAAAAAATAGAAAGAAAAATTTTTACTGAGAAAAAACATTATTTCCTGGATAATAATGTAATAGTGAACCAGCAAAGATTATGAATTAAAAAAAATTGAATTCAACTGCGAGAGGAAATTCGAGAATAAGATATTGAACCTCAACATCAAGAGATTGAGTTCCAATCGAAAAGTTGTCTTTTTAGTTGAAGAAATGAAATTCCTGCCAGAAGAAAAGAATTTTCAAATAAAGGAGGCAATTTACCAAGAAAGATGATTTTCTACAAAATATTTGAAGTTTCGACCCGGATATGTAGTTTTTCAAGAATGAAGATAATTCTTGACTAAATGGTTGAATTTTGAACAAAAAAAAATCAAGTTTCAATGAAAAATAAAGAATAATTAGACTTTCAGTCGTCAAAATATATTTTTAGCGAACAAAACAATGTTAAAAGAAATTAGTTTTTTGAAATATGATGATTTTTAAGGAAAAAGTTATTTTTCAAAAAAAAAAGATGTTTTAGTTGAGACGAAAGTAAAATTCAGTAATACAGTAAAAATCATTCACAATTAAGATATTTCCTTGGCTGAAATAATAATTATTAGGTACATTTTTTGTCGAGAATTAATCTTTTCGGGTTACATCGTCTGTTTTTGGTTAAAAAAAGTATTTTTTTCCGGGTTAGAACTTTGATTATTATATTATTCTTTTAATTTAATCTTTTTTATGAAAAATCAACTATTGGTCTTATCATTCCTTGTTGAAAAAGGGATTAAAAATTCGCTTCAATTTTTTTTAAGTCTCTTTCAATCTTATTTGAGTATAACATTCTTGCTTGATTCATTAAGTTTTTAGATTAGGATCCTAAAATTTGGTTGAAAATTTGAAAATGCGGTTAAGAATTCAAGTACTTCTTTGAAAATTCCTGCATTAGCTAAAAATCATCTTCTGGCAGAAAAATAATCTTCTTGGTTGAAAACTCATCATTATCGATAAGAAATTTAGCTTCTTGGTTAAAATGACACTATTTTGTTAGATATTCCATTAGTTTGTTCAAAATAAAAATAAATCGTGCATTTTATATTCTTACTGTAGAAATTCAACTGATTTGTTTGAAATTCGTCCTATTGGATTGGAAATATATTTTTATATTAGAAAAGGGATCTTTCTTAGTTCAAATGAGATTTAAAAAAGAATCGTCTTTTTGGCTCTATAATTCAAGTACTCGGTGAAAAATTAAACTATTCGTTACAAAATTCAAGATTTTTTTGGAAAGATTTGAGTATTTTTTGGAAAGTTTAATCATTTCGGTGAATAAATCTTTTTTGGTCGAATATTCCATCTGTGTGATATTAAAAATGATCAAAAATTAGATTCAAATCCGACATAATAGTAGAGAAAAGTTCTTTCGCTTGGTATACAATAATCTTGTTGTCTTCAAAATTTATTAATTTAGTTAAGAGTTCAACTATTATTTAGAAAAATTAATCATCTGGGGTTGGAAATGAAAAAAAGCACTCGAAGTAAAATTCAAGTTAAGTAAATTTTTTCTTTACCTTCCAAGGGGGGGGGGGGCTGTTACAATGAATAAAATACAGTTGTCAACAAGGAATGATAGAGGGTGTGAGGCGAAAAAAAATTCAAAAATTGGTACCGTTGTTCATGGAGGGGCCTATGATAACAGTCCGTCTTTACTTTTTCTAGACGTCAAATCAGACTTCTTGTCACTTTTAGGAGTCTCCTAACCCACCCTGCAGAGTCTCAAATATAGTAACAGAATTTAATGATCAAATATTTTGAAGATCCAAGCTCCTCATTTTTTTTCTTCCCTGATCTTCAATTCTTTTACTTCCAAACGAACGATTATTTCGAGCGATAAACTTGGAACAAAATGGAGAACCGTTTAGTGCATTCTTTATTCAGTGATGACTTATGTCCTTAGAGCTGGGCTTAATGTCTTTCATAATTTCGGAGAAGAATACGAATGCACACAAGAGCTGCTGGAGCAGCAAAGTCAGAATGTGAGGTGAGGACGAACGACAGAAAGGAAAGGATTCGGAATCGCTCTTGTGTGTAGGGATACCAAATACAGAATCCTTCAACACACAGCATCCCCTACCCTCTTCACCTGATAGCATACAGGATAGAATATGCTATATGGTTAGCGTGCGGGAAACCGCGGGGGGTACGTCACTGTCCCCCGAGTGGGCCGCACGTGAGGAGTTGAAGTAAGGTTGGGCCAGTTGTTCTGGGTCTGACTGGGCCTGCTGGTCACCGCATTCCACTGTCCCCTCCCTCCCGCCCTTCCACCACCCCATACGGCCCCATTCCTCCTCTAGTACCATTCCTCCTTCGGTCTCATTCCTCCTCACGAGTCGGGGCTTCAACTATCCTGACACTCTGGTACGGTATCATCGTAGTTGGCTGCCTTTAGCTTTTATCCCTCACCACGAAGATAATATCAGCTCTCTTGGATTCTCCTTTTCTATTAGATATTCTCTCTCTTTTTCTCTAGTTGATACTATTTCGTTATCTCTGTTGGATACTCGACTAGTCTGCCTGTTCATCCTGCCGCCGCACTTTGAATAAGAGGGAGACCCCACTGTGCTGGGCACGGCGGTGGGTATTCCGGGTACAACCTGCCACTCATCAGCCCACCCTCGTATACCACAAGACCCTGGCTACCAGTGGCTTTGCCTGATCAGGGGTGACGGTGATTGGCTGGAGAATGCAGGATCGCTGATTGATAGATGAGAGAGCAACAAAAATCAGTTCGTGAAAGGAGCGGTATAATAAGCGGGCATCAAGAAGGGTTCATAGGCGAAGGAAATGTTAGGTTTTGTCTTCTTCCCAGATGGAATGGAAAAGGGAGATGATAAGTTTGACAATTCGGTTGTAGGTGACAGAACTATGATTCATATCGAATAAATTTAATGCGTTATTGACACACAGATTAATAACGCAGATTAATTTACAAACTAACCATCAAAGTCCTGATGGTATCACCGCGGTTTTTGACATTTTTGTTGCGAAGATCAAGAACAGAAGATTGAGAAGAAAGTAGAGAAGAAGCAATAGTTAGAATCTTCTATAAACTGTGACTCACTGAATTGTTCAGAATACTATGAAAAAAATAAATCATTAGTATTAGCTAGTATGAGCAAAAAACGCTGATGTAAGAATAGTATCGGATTCGGAATAAACGGAAGAGATGCAAGTGACCTTTCCATGACATTTTACAAAGGTCAAACCATGTAGGAAGATGATACAATAGGCAATCTAGTTGTAGGTAGCAAAGAAAGAATCGATATCGACCACATTATACCTTCAATCAAAAAACCAAGCATGGGCAGGCTGTAGGTGTAAATGGTATCACTGGTGTTGTAAAAATTTTTGTTGCGGGTATCAATAAAAGGGGTTTGAGTCTCAAGCAAAGAAAAAGTCACAGTTGAAATTTTGTATGAACTGTGACGTACTCAATTGTTTATTAGACCAGAAAGTAAGTACTCTTTAGTATTGAGTAAGTCGGAATAAAGCATGCTGATGTTGGAATGGTATGGGATTCGGATAAGGTGAAAGAGATGCGAGTGACCTTTCCAAGACATTTCACAGAGGGCGAACCGTGTAGGAAGATAATAGGATAGGCAATCCAGTTGTAGGTGGCGAATAAAGAATTGATATCGACCACATTCTACCTCTAATTAAGAAACTAAGCATGGGCATGCTGAAGGTGTAAATGGTATCAATAGTGTGGTTAAAATTCTTTTTGCAGAGATCAAGACAAAAAGATTGAGTAGCAACACGGAGAAAAATGGATAATCAACCTTACCATCTAGAGTGTAAGATTGACCATGTTTCAGGTTCAACTATGGGATA
>WSXT02224948.1:0-16649 GCA_011762715.2 Neuroterus valhalla | reverse complement strand
ACGAAAAAATGAATCTTTCTATTTTTCACTATTTTTTGGGCGACCGAAATTTGAATTTTCTTTTTTTCGATAAACTCGAAAAGTTGTGAAGATCATCCTGGAGGGCTCCCAGAAAGAACCATTTTTTCTCTCAACTTTTTTTCATGTCTTGCGTGGTTTGGCTAAAAGTTTCCATTTTCCTTTATATTTTCGAATTTTGAAAATTCCACGACTTCGACAATTCTTTCTTAATAAAAAAAATCATGAGTATAAATTGTTTCACTTTTTACCTAATACAAGAAGCCGTACTTACAGTTTTTTTTGTGCGATCGAAATGGGAATTTTCGATTCTTTGAGAAAATCCCGAAAGTTGTATTCACCATCTTGTGGAGATCTCTTGAAGAAACATTTTTTCTCTCTGACTTTCTTTTCAATCTTACTTTTTTTGGCTAAAAATTTCGATTTTCGTTCATATTCCTGAATTTTGAAAATGCCACAACTCTGGCAATTTTTTTTTAATATCAAAAAATATCATTGGGATAAATTTTCTCATTTTTCACCTACTACAAGAAACTGTTCTTACAATTTTGGAGTCTTGCAAAAAAAAGTCAAAAAAAATTTTCAAAAGGTCCCCCCTCTTTCGTTTTTTATCCGAAGTAGATGGTTAACGAACTTGAGATGTCTTTTTGGTCCCTCAAAATGTATGTCAAATTGCAATCCAATCCGAGTAGTCTTTCAAAAGTTTTCGAGTATACAGACACCAACGACGACGAAAACGACGACAACGACGACGACGACAACAGACAGACAGACACCAACGTAAGAACTACTTTTTCGGAATCAGGGGATCTCGAAACGTGGAGATTCCATAAATTCCTGCGAAAGTCGATTTTCACATAAAACCAATACCTTCTCATTATGATGAGAATGTAAAACTTATTCTTTCTAAGGTGGTGTATCAATCAATTACTTCAGTCACCACAAAACATCAGTCACGTAAAGGAAAGTACAAAAGAGAAAAGGTAGACACAAGTAAAGCTAGAACAAAAAGAAATATTATCAATTGTTTTGCATTGTGAGGAGGGTATCAGTTGATTGTGAATGGGAGAAAGACCAAACTTGTGTTCAGAAATGTAGAGAATCCTGAATACTCGAATTCTTGTAAACTTATGAAGGTATGAGATTTTTAGGCATGAACTTATCAAATGCAATATACCGCTGACTACTAAAATACTACGAACTCCTAAATGCAGCAGAAAAATTTAAATCTCTTCGGAATTCCTCGCAATTCACCTAAATATTCCAAGATACCTCAAATTTCTTGATATGTTTGCCCTTAAATATCTTAGTTCCTTCAGATCAATTTGAATCGATTGAAATTTATATCGGATTTGTCCTCATCATTCTATCGGTCTGAAGCTTGAACACTCCGCGATTCTCCCGGAAATCTAATTTTCGAACAACAACAAGATTCAATAGTTTCTAGAATTCATTGGTCGCGTTCGAAAAGGATGGGATTTTTCATTGTAAACTGTTATCGACCATCCCCAAAGAAATTTAACTCTGAACATTTGAGTATACGAATATGATTGGAAAGCTGGAGTATATATAACCATTTGACTAATTATTGTAATCAGCTAGGGGTCGGAATGGAATCGTGAATTTGTGTTTATGCGTATTTCGCATGAGGGGATTCCTGTTCGAAAGATCCAGATTTCAACGATGTTTTTTGAGTGATTGTGAATTACATTCAACGTTTTCTTATCAGGTATATCATACCGTGCTTACCAAGTGTACAAAGTTTCAAAGTCTTATCTCCGATATGATAATAGAACAGGTAAAGTTGTATTGGCCTTCAGGGCTCGCAAAAGACTCATTTGTTGATAAATCTTGGACAGTGTTTTCTTTGCAGGACATCGAAAGTAAAATATTGCAAGGAAAGAAGAGTAATCTTCCATCATTGTTCTGTATGATTTTCGGAAATCTTTCATTTCTTCTTTTCATTTTTTTTATTCTTAGACCCGACAATTCCTCATTAGTACGTCTTATGTAAAGGTGTTTGTAATGTGCCTGTGTAGAAATTGTACCGCGTTTTAGCGTATCATGAATCAGGTGATCATAAATAGTTTCCTGTTTATCATTCTCAAGAAATAAACCAATTATCGTTATGTGATTCTCAAAGAATGTTTCAATTGGAATGTTTCACTTTTACGCAGGATTGTTAAAATTCATCACTCAATAAATGGAGGGTATATTTTCTGCAATTGAACATACATTCATCGATCGTTATTGTACTCCCTTCCATAGATAAATGAATTCCCTTATCGTATTTCAAAAATACTTTTGGAAGCGATAATGATCGCTACATTTTGACGCTGGAACAGGGACATAACGAAGCTGTACTCAATCTTGCAATTAAAATGATTCGTAATGCCATGATGTCAAGGTTAGAGTAACACTTCTTCGCACCTCTAACAAGATTTCTCTTATCTTCTGTAACTCTTTATCAGATGCATTACGTAAAAGCCGTTTAAGTCATCTTCAGACAAATAATGAACATGCTGATATCTAGTCAACTTATCATTCCGCGCAAATCATCGCCTGATCCTTCTGTTAAGATTGCATAATCTGCAAAGGCCAGCCTATGCACATTCTTTGTATTCATATCAACAGCTCCTATATCAAAGAGAGATCTTAGATATTTTTCCATGTATATGGCAAAAATCAATGAATGAATAACGTATTGTTGACTAACGCTGCCTCAACACTACAGCAATCACAGAGTTATCTATTTATCCTTTTTCTTACTTTACAACTATTATGGCCTGCTTGTAAGAAGCTCTAATTAAAAAACCGGAGCAAAGAAAACTTCCTTGTGTGCTTCTAAACTGCTCTGCGTAATCTATCTAGAATCAAATATCTAATCCACACATTATTTCCCTAGAATCAATCTAAATTTGACTTCTCAGATCCTTCCTCCAGTTATTTTCATTACAATGATCATCAATAATTATTTCATTTTTGAAAATAATTCTCACATCGTAATGAGTAGGCAATAATTGTTCTCTAATAACATCGATTACCCTAATCATATTATCTCTTGTATATCAGGACAAGAATTGCCTCTTCCCAAATATCTTTAAAATTACTGTTCATAGATACATATTTATGATTCAATTCTGGATTATTGTCGATATCGATTCTTCTTCCGCCATTCTTGACCAGGTTGTCTTATACATAATATCCTGTATCACCTCTGGCTCAACTTCCATCGAATTCTTCGAGATGATTACTTTCACTGTATCCCGCTTCGTTCGAATCCCATACCTATTCGCTATCAGATTTGCTTGTTTCTACTATTTCAGTGCTGTTATTTCTATTCAAAGTCTCGTTAAAATCATCTTGTGCCTTTGTCTCTGCTTCTAGTCTGACCTTGTCCTTTCTTGCTTCGTTTTTTATTTTTGCTTCTCTGTGTCCATCCTTATTATCATTTTCTATACAAGTCCTTGCTTTATTTCTTAAACCTCTTATGCTTGTTCTCTTTGACAGCCATGAAAATTTCATCATCCATTAGGCATCCCCAGCAAGGGCGGACCCAGCTTCAGCACCCGGGGGGGGGTGTAAAGTCGTGGTCAAATCACAAGAAGGTATTATTTGATTTAGACAATTATTGATATAAGCAGAAAGTAGGTATTTTATTATTAGATGGAAGTGGTATACTCAGTGTACGTTTTTATGAACGTGGAGAAGTGCCAGTCCGCTTAGACGTTCTTCAGCCATTGAAGCTCTCAGCCAGGATTTGATTTTTCGTATCGTAGAGAAAGATCGTTCCGCTGTCGCTAACTAACATGTAGTGTAGACACTTTTATGCATGAAAGCGATTAGCTAAAACAAATTAATTATTTAAGGAGACAGATGGTCCATCGGTCACTCATTATTGAATCCAGGAGGGGGATGCATATGGTTCTGCGGAAATACTTTTCAGTAGATTGAGTAGGTTGGTTATTGGGCATTTTCTATTTAATTTTGTAGAAAACTTATAGTATCAATAATGGCGTCAACATAAACAGTAGCTCAAATTGTTTCTGTTAAGACACAAAAAATAATAACGAAACAACAATATTACAGTCAATTAGGTATTGTATGTATGTTCATTTACCGAAAAATAAGAAACAAAACAATCTAGGCACGCACCCATCTAATACATCACCTGAACAGATGGGGGATATAATAAAGTCAGAACTACACAACTACACACCTTGCAAGGCGATTTAGAGTTCTTTTCCTAGATGACATGCCTCTCAGAAGATGCATTGATAAATGCAGCAACTTCTCTCATTGTGACAGATGTATTGCGACAAGAAAAATGTTCCTTTAAAATGTCATTAGAAAAATATCAAAATGATACGCTCAGCTGTAAAATATGTGATATATCTGTTGTTTCATCGACTAAAATTGAAAAAAATGTAGCTTCCCATAGATTCTGTAAAATTTTTTTCCTGAATTAATCCTGCACAAATATCTATCAACTCATTTTGTACAGTCTTGCTGATATACGTGGCGTTGGATTTCGAAGACATTTGATGTCGCTGCGACGCAGTATCACCACAACGGGTACAAAATTTTAAAAGGGCTCTAAGATTCCCTCTATCAGCTACCATGCGGTCATATCCCAACAGTTTACGATCGTAGCGATGGCCACGTAAAGATATATTTTGATGGCCACAAAATATAATAGATTTCACGATAGGCCACAAACGTTCCCTATTCTCATTTATTTGTGTAAGTCTTCGACTATCTACTTGATTCATTCCATCGCTGGTGTGTTAGAAGAACACCATTTTCACCAAGCAAATTAGCAAAAGTTTTTAACGGTTCTTTTACGAGTCGACATAAGGGTGTTTTCGTACTATCTCCAGGAGCTACGGAAAACAAAGCACAGTACATGCAGTAAAGACCCTAATCTTCATGCGGCAAAAGGAGCCAGTGAAACTTGTCAAGGTAAGACCCTTGAGAATATCTTTTTTTTCAATTTTTTTTTGCGGGAAAATGTAATCAGAGGCAGGCTGTCAATGCTTTCGGGTCCACATTGCTTTAGATGAATCATCTATATTTTTCCTTATGTAACGCGTAATATCTGAAGCAAACTCTGATTGAGAAAATGAAGTCCTTATACACTAAAAGAACATTCGAGGCACATCACCCTCTAAGCTGTAGGACTACTCCTCGATTCATTCGAGGAGCAGTGCCGCGTACTCGAGTGACAGTGACTCTCATTAGAGGTTTGAAAACACAAAACTAGAGGAAGAGCATCTCCACGCTGCTGTCGAGTGGTGGTCACTCGACAAGTTATGAAATCTTGTGTAGCATTTGCTCGCTGTCGTGTGGCTATCCCTCGATAGAGGAGAGCTTCACCTCGAACCATACAGCGTAACAGATACCCAGCGTTTCGTGGCGCCACCGTATTACATGTGGGAACTACCGCTCGAATCTTGTTTCAGTGTATGATAAGAATCAGAAGTCGACGTATTATTCTGGACTGAGTATCGTTAATAATAGGACAGCATTATTATATTATGTAGTTGTTGTAAGTAAATTTTTCGAGTGGGCAATCTCAAGCCTTGGTTTGTATGTGAAAAATGAATCTATTTTTTTAATTAACTGCCACCTATATTACGTTTCAATCCACAACCACAATTTCCTATTCCCTCAGAATTACCCTCCCAACCAAACCATGTGAATTTGACACCGCCCAGACGTAGGCCAAAACAAATGTTTATCCTGTAAATATCAGCCATGAAGGTATGGACAAGACTTGAACCCTTGATCCATCGGTTCCTCATTTAACAGAAATGCCACCGTTAAATCACAGGATCAGAGCAGTCACTTTGCATTATTAGTAGTCTCAGCAATCGGCACGTTTGAACGAAAAAAAGTAGTTTATCGAACTGATAATAGGTACAATAAATTAAACTTCCAGTACAGTGTTTAAACAAGCGAAGCGGTTTTAGCTTCTTTGATATTAGTCAGTTTTTAAAAATCTATGATATAAATAGAGTAAAAAGTACTTAGTAAGAAGGTTATTAGGATTACAAGGTATATACTTGTTGTAGACGCTTGTTAATGAAGCTCAATGTTTTGTGTCGCACAATAATTTTGCATCTAAGTTTTCGCTAGGTGCTTCTTAAAACATAAACCAAGATTTTTTTATATTCATTCATTCTGTAGCCCCCCCCCCCCCGTCGTATATTATAGATTTTTAGGTAAGATTAGTTAGATTAGTAAACTTAGGATCTTCAAACTCCCTCTTTATAAAAATCAATTAGTCGGGTACATAAGTCACACTCTTACAGTGAGTATCTACCTACTTATCTACCTGCGATGTACTTAAGTAACATTACCAGCAATCACTTTTTGTAAATATCAAGTAACTGTTGCTCTTGGTGGTTCCAAACGCACCTTAAACTGTAGGTCCACCTCACCCCTGAGTTAGTGGTGAGGTGTGCAAAGGAATAGAGAGAAGGTTATGCCGAGAATCTCGAATCCATAACAGGGAGAGACTATAAACATAAATTCCATTCCATAATGAATAGTTTCAATGATTAGTTCACCTAGGTCCTGAATCCAGCCCAGGGGGCAAGGGGATCATGACCCCCATTACTGTTTCCCCCACCTCCTGGATCCGCCCTTGATCCCCAGTATTCCTTTGCACAGTTGCAGAAACGAAACCAAGTCAGAGGAGTTATAATCCGATTCTGTTCCAAAACGTCTCCTGCGATTAAATGTCTAAGATGAAAAACGACCACTTACCCCCTCATAACTGCGTGAGCATTCTCAATCCTTAGTAACACCTTAAAGAACAGACGAATTGTTCCTCATCCGTTTAGGCCTTGAACTTCCTCTATGTTACAATCCAGGAATTTCTACGAATCACTCGGAATATCAATAATTTGCCAGAATTGCTCAATTTTTTAATCAAATTCACCTAGCTCTTTACACATTATCGTACGATATATCACACAGCAGAAGTCTTACATAAACTCCTTATTGAGATGCAGCATCTTGCAGTCTATACGGCGCGAATCGATTTGTTCCAAAAACAAGAATTAGATCATGTTGATACGGCAACTTCTTCATTATAACCTAGGAGATATAAAACTGAGAGTGAGTCAGCCAAAGTTCTTTTTCCAGTGCAGGATTATGTTGTTTCTTTGATCTCTTTTTTTACTGTTTGGTTCAAATTGTCTCCACAAAACAGAATTTTCTTTCCGGAATCAAATATTTCAGCACAACCCATACCTAGAATATTTTTACCAGAACTTTTCTGATTTCTTTAAATTTTGACATGAAAACCTTAATATCCCTGCTTACATATTTCATGCATTTTTTCGGATAGACTTTTAATGAATAATCCAAATATCTATCATCGCGTGTTTTATTACTCGTTCAATATCATCAATCCCCATCCCAACCTTGATAGTCTAAGATAAAGCTATGACGATGTTCGAAAGACAACTGATTCCCGGCGCTAAGAATTTGAGTAACTGCTTTGTAGGATAATTGGATGGAGGATTAATTTTTCATTATACATGGTTAACTGCATTCATAGGGTTTCATATGTGAAGGAGAGTTTATCTCTCCAGCTGATGATATCCAGGAGCCTTGCAGATGAGCTCAGAACGCATCAGACACTATCACAGGATATCGGTCTGTAGTCTGGACTACGCGTTGAACCCTCGACAGAAGTCATAATGTCAGAATATCTTATTATGCTACGATATCTTCGACCTCCAAAACAAAAACTATTCTTTCTATCAATTCTGTCGTTTCTTAGTTATTTCTCTGACTCGAACCGTTGAAAATATAATATAATAATGATATATTATAGCTAGGCTCCTTCTGGAATAGCACTAGGTAGTTCCAGCCGCCACCGACAGAAGCCTTTATGTCTGTAACTTATTGACAGTCGGTAACTTGGTCAAAAAAAGATTCACTCTAACAGTCAAAAACGTGATTTAGGTAGAAAGTGCAACTGCTGCATGCGACCAAGTTCGTGTCCATTTTTTGTGCCCGCAAAATTGAAAAAATAGAACCCAGTTACTGCCATTTGGGTCGCCTGCGGAATTCAAAATGTGCAATTACTATTTTTTTTTCCTCCAAAATTTAGAATCCCCAATATCAAATTGGATTTTTAATAGAAGATATAGATGCTGACTCTAAAGAAAGATTGATATATAGCACGGGTATTCAGTGTTTAATTGTCTAGTGAATTGTCAGAGAAAGTATTTACCGCAAATGCATAAGACTTTTTGCTGAAGTAGAGTTGCTGACTGTGAAGAGAGACTGAAGTCAAGCACTGGCATTCAGTGTAAGATCGACGAGTTGTGTCATAGTGTTTTAGTAAAAGCATTCACCAAGCATTCGCAGAAATTTTTTGCTGCAGTTAGGTGTGACAGTGAAAGCATATACCACGTATGCGCGAAACTTTTTTTTTGCTTCTTATTATATATCAATATTGGTAAAAATACATCAGATGGGAAAACCTTCGAATCTCAGAACAAAGCATTATGAGTAACGACATATTCGGAAACATGGTTAATCAATCACGCTTGGCATCCGATTTTGATAGAGATACAGGAACTTAAAGGAAAAGATTCTGGATGGACCTCACACTTAATGAAAAAACTGGAAGTTTACATCAATGAATTGAAACCTATGGAGCTATCGCCAGTATAGAGATAAACTGGATTTTTCTGATGTATCGTTTTTGGTCACGCATAAAAATGTAGAAAACACTAGTGACCAGAACACCAGTCTAAAGTCCACTATTTCCTAATAGGTTTTGATTGAAGATCTCTCTTGTTTAGTCAGGAACTAACTTCAGAGCGATTCCAAACGTTGTCACTAGAGAGAATAGAATCTATGTTGATGATCGAGTGATGATTATACATACTGGCAGCTATGAGATTGAAGACATTGAGAGTTATGTCCAAAAGGCTCTAGCAGTTGATTGCATTACAATGAACATCAACTTAAATAATAACACACAGCGCAGTGAGATAAAGTATGATCGTAAAGTGAACTTTGAACCGGACGTTTCTATAAGACAATGTCCGGTATTCACACCACGTGTTCTAGATAGTCAATTAAACGCAAACTTCTGATTTACCTGTGGTCATTCTTTAAATAGACGCTCTACAAGTTAGGTGCACCATTACTACGGAAGCTAACATCAACGAGCGCAAAGTGCACATACTGCATGAATTCCTTCCTCTTGTACTAACAGGGTATAATAAATTTGAAGTACCATCATACGCCATTTTCCTACTGACTGCCGTGAAGACAGTGACACTTCCAAACGTGCTACTTCCGACACAGCTTGGCCTAAGAATCAAACCTCGTAGGAAAGGAGGTTGAAGGGTCCATTGAAAATATTTGTCATCTCTTCCTGTTGCAACAAAAACTGGAAGAAATACTAAACACTTAAGCACTGGTAAGATCAATATTTGTGTATACATCCCAGAGAGATTTCCTTGCACGTGTATGAAAGACTAACGAGGGCTGATGGAACTACAGCTGTCACTACTACAAGTCCCGTGGGCAATACCATCTGCTGTTTGTTTGTTAAGGTTTCATAGGCACCATATACTATTAGGATTGATCGATGCAAGAACGTTGCTCCCACTACTATTATGAAAGGCTATGTATCTTTCACACCTGAACAAAGTTATTTCATGGAGAATGCAGGATAGATTGATCTGCAGGAAGGAACGAGACTCATTCCTAATAACGAGGGCTACTTTGATGTGAATGTTCCACTCAGTAAGTTCCTGGGTTTCGCTGAAGACGATCGAAAAAATCGTTGTGAATACACAGCACTTACCTATCTGAACGAGATCACACAGTGACTTTAACACGATTATCCAAAGTCAAGAGTAGGGATAATTCCGAATTACTATGCACAAAGTTGAGTAGATGTTCACATATATGATATCTTCAGATCAGTAAAAAATGCAGCTGTCTGGAAAAGATGTACCAATACCTATGAGTTTCTTCTCATGGAGAATGTATGAATATCCTTTGCTCTTTACCACGTTAAGACAATATGAACGTTCGAAAGGACAACTCATTTGGAGAACCACGTGTCGTTATTCTAGGCGTCTGAACAGGAAGATAAAATAATCGGAGAAAATACGGCAATCCTTCCGATCAATGCAGCATAACTAGTATCAGGCTCTTACTAAATTCAAATACTATCCATACGGCAAATAGAAACTGGATATTAGGCACAATCGGTTTGACCAGATTATTTATTATTAGTCCCTTAGTGGTAACATAAGAAAGTTGATTTCGAACGATAATGGTAGGAATATTGACAGTCGTGGTGGAGAGAAAAGGTAGACAAGAGATGATTGAAGCAACACAGTACAGTTTTCAGGGATATGAAGTTTATCGTCGACCTGCAAGACCTTAAAAAGCCCATTAACGAATTCATTTTTCAGGAGTTAGCTATAATTCAACCATACCATACGACGAAGTGAGGTCTATTATTCGAGATGCACAACGTGATGCTTGTTTATCCGGAAAGTCTAAGCTGTCCTTCATCAATAAATATATACAACCATGTTTAAATAAGGAGCACTCACCACATCCAATGCTGAAATGCAAATTGTGCATCTCGAAATGCCATTGCTCTCAAGACTCTTGACTCCTCTCCTCTCAAGGTTCTTGACTCCTTGGGACCAGTTAACCATCAGACATTACTCTGGGAGCAGAGATAATGATGATGATGCATCAACAAGTACATCAACATTCATTACAGATTTTCTTTTGTAAAATTACGCTTAGTATTTTTCCTAAATGGGAAAAAAAATTTATTGTACAATAAGTCAATATTTATTTCATCCTACCCAGTGTGTTTCAGCACGTTCAAACACATTGAAACACGAATCCATGAGTGATATAGAAAAAAACTGTGCATCTACAAATACCATGTGGATAAGCTGTGCAGTCATACATGGTTCGGAATGGTAATGCGCATGCGCGTGATTCACGTAACTCTCCCACGCAGCTGAAGGTGTTCAAGAGTTTCGCTTCGCAGATATACAAGTTCTAAAGAGGCACTGAAAATGCGCATGTTTTATACATGTTTACGGCGCACACGCAGGTGTCCTGAATCTTTAATGCGCTGTCAAAAGTATCATAGAGTGAACTGCGCAGCTACAAGCATTATGATAATCAACTGCGCAGCTATAAATGATTTAAAACGTTCTTGCGGATGCGCGAGTTCTATATGTATTCAATATATGTTTGATTCAGTCTCATCAAATCAAACAAAGAGGCCTACGATGAAGCCACCAAACGTGTCCTCAGGTTGCGGATGGAGGTTTCCGCTGCCGAGGGCCTCTGCTGAATACGGTTACGAAAGTTCTGAAAGGTGTTCCTGCTGCAGGCAATTCTAGAGTTCGGGGTGCTGGATTATATGGAAAAAGAAAACACGATGACGAACCGGAAAAATGATCGACGTTATTTATGGATGGGTCTACTTGATGATGACTGCTTAATTGCTATGATGCTAAAACCATTCCTTATCGCAAAGGCTGAATGGTGCGCCTGCACCTTTTATGGTGACAGAAATACCCAGATCCCTCGCACCTTTGACAGCAAGTGTTCAGAAGCCGTGCCATTTTTTAGTGTTGTCTTTCTTCGATCATAGCTGAACTACGTTTCATATACCGACAGTCACGTCATCTACCAACAATAGCGGTATCTATCGGTAAAAGTTGGAATGAAGTATCATTTATCGACAGTGAAGTTACTACCAACATTGATGCCATCTGTCGGCGACGGTTGGGATGATGTATCAGCTACCGAGAGTGACGTCACTACTAGCACACTTGGAATTTCGCGTGTAAACAAAATCTCGTTTACTTCATCCCATCTTACAGTGTCACCATCAACCTGTTGAAGCTCAAACAACTTACTAAATATTAGAGATGAGATTTACCCCACGACTAAGTTACCAGCTGTCGATACGTTACCGACCGTTGCGCTATTTGTTGGCGGTGGCTCGAACTACGTAATAGTAATACAGGAGCAGCCTAGCAGCCTACTAATGATGCTTATATTTGCTTGAATAATGTTTACTACTTCCAATCGTTTAGGACCAAGGGATTTCGATTCAGTTTTGTGTCAGAAAATTCTTATACTGGTTTTGAGTTTTAAAATAATTTTATTCTTGATCTAAAAATATCATCAATAGATCATTGACATTTATTTGACACTTTCTTTTACAGTTTCCATGAAAAATTTTAACATCATTGTTCTCCTACGTATGCTATGCATATCTTCATTTATTCTTGCTTCATTTATGCTTGGATTTGACGATTTTCTATTCAGTGGAGGTATACTTCACGACTTTAGCGCGATGATCGTTCGAGATTAGGTTGTCGCAGCTATCATCGTACAAGGTCGACAGCGATGCGCATCTGCAAGGTCCGTTTACAGGAGTTTATAGTCGAAGCGCTTCTTATTCTCATCATCTAACAGGTGGAATGCGTGATCCTCGTATATTGCAAACCGGTATCCTTGACGTACCAGTACGTCACCATCAATAGGTTCAAATGAGATTGGGCGACCGACTGTGATATCTGGATGAGTAAAGATTTCGACTAGATCAGTAAGTAGTATTTAGTAGTGGAAACACCTAAGAACACTCACTTCACACATTTTAAGGGACTTAGTTAGACAGTTAAACAATTAGACGTGTTAAAAGGATTCTCGTTGAAGATAAGGATGATTTGAAGAATTAGTTACTTCGACTTCTTTCTGGAATCTCATAGAGGATCCTAATTTGGAAAGAGAATGTGGACTACAGAAAATGTTGATCCTAATAAGAGGGCATTGGTGTAATGCGAAAATCGATTTTCACAGATCTGATGGTATCTTCACGTTTCGAGACCCCGTGAGGCCAGATGACTGGTTTTACTTTTGTGTCTGTCTGTTGTACTTGCTGTTGTCGTCGTTATCATTGTCGTCGTCTGTATAACGCATAAATTTCAAAGGACTCTTCGAATCAGATTGTTTAATGGCACAAATTTTGAGAGACCAAAAAGGAAGGTCCAGTTCTTCAAAGAGTACCTGTAGAAATAAGATACTTAAAAATAAAAAATTCAATTTTCCGATCAACCTTTAGGAGATACGGAAAAAGAAATTCTACATTCACCTTAATATTTTCTTCACAATTGTCTTCATTTTCTTTTTTAAAGAATAGGTAGTTTTCGTTTTGTTTGCAAGATTAATATAAAAATAAAAATTCCATTTTTTGGTCAAATGGTATGAGATACGATAAAATGTTTGGCTGTAAAATTGTTCACTCTAAGATCGAAAAATTCTCTCCTGAATATTGCCTAATGAGATGCATAGTTTTCTTCTTATTTGTAAAAACAACATTTCAAATAGAAGGGTTTTGATCATTATAAAAACAAGACTACAAGAAACTGGGAACTTGTGCCCGCAAAAACTATGCGAACAATGCATGCAGCGCGATAACAATGTGCCAACGCAACTAAAAAGAGTTTCTAGATTTTCTCATTCAAGAATTCATGCTGGTTCCATCTTCTTATCGCTGCAGCATGCCCTGCAAGTTTTTGTGTTTAGGAGCACAATTTATTCGACAATTTAGATTCAAAGAAACGAATCTATTGTATTGACCTTCGGTACACTCGTCCAGGGTCAAAACCTGAAAGTCAAGTCCGTTAGCCGGCTATTTTGGATTGCAACTCAAAAAGTTGGAGCATTTTGGGAATTCTGGGAACTATTTTTACAAGGCTTGAAAATTTTAAGTACGGCTATCTGCAGTATGTAATAAGTGCAACAATTCATCCTTATGGATTTTCTTTCATGGAAACAAAAATGTCATAGTTATGGCATTTTCAAAATTCAAAAATGTGAACAAAAATGAGGGTTTTTTGCCAAACAACGCAAATAAAGAAAAAAAATAGAAGCCAAAAACGTTCCTCTTCAGAAGCCCTACAAAATGATCCTCACAACTTTTTAAATTCTTTCGAATTCAAATTTTGGTTGCACAAAATAATAAAGAATAGAAAGTGAGAATGAATCAGCAAAATTTTTCTACCGTTTCGGACAATTATAAAATTATTGAGTGCGCAGCACGGGACACGCAATGAGAATGTATTCGTTCAAACCGGACAAGCTTTAGCAAAACCGAATTCTCAATCATCAAATTGAAATAGTCGACCTTTTGCTCTTGAGCTTCAAAAGCTCTATACACAAATTTAGGGAACTACAAAAACCGAGCGCGTAGCGCGAAAACCGACAGACGCGCGCCCCAGGCGCGCTCAAACTCACGAGCGAAACGAGCTGGGCGCGGAGCGCGCGATTTAAATATACCCGCGCAGCGGGCAGGTTTTTTTATTAAGGAAGATAAATTTAAATTTGAATCCAGATTAAAAAATTTGATTCCCTACAAAATTACTAAATTTCCTAGGTGAGAAGACGAATATTGTTAAATCGCATGATTGAATTTTCAACTAGAATGTGGTTTATTCTAACAAAAAGAGGCAAACGTTTCACCGATAATTGTTATACTTTGAGGAAAACTTATTCTTGACACAGAATAAAAACTCCCACCAACGTACGTTTCAATTCTCAACTAGAGTAAAAGGCCGACGTATCTTCAATTTAAATAATCAAGATCAGAGATTTAATCCCTATTCAAACAAAGAACTCTGTTTGATATTCCACTCGAACATTATAGATAGATATTGTTTTCTATACGATTCTTCAAATGTATTTTCTCTGCAACATGGCTGAGGCATAGAAAAATATGTAGAATTGACATACGTTATGGATAATTAAAAGATTATTATTAAAAAGGAAGTGGTTGAGAAAAATTAAAATCTTAAAATGTAATTTTTTGAAGTTGAAATATCATATTTACGGATGGATACAAAAAAGGTCCTCTTTTTCCACACTGAAACTTGTTTAAACTTGCTCCCTAGACATCTGTTGTTCGAGGGAAACAAGATTTTTCAGCTTCTAGCTGCTATTCTGTCTCCAGTATAATTTTGTATCCAATTTCCGAAGATATTGAGAATTCTTCGCATCTATATTTCATAATGCGTTGATCAATTTTCGATTATATTTTTATTTCAGATTCAGTTAACAAGCGCGGTTTTACGCAAAAGGAACTTTCCTACCTTTGAAAAGAACACTTAAAAGACAAAATAGGTGACATATATGAAATTGTGCAGAAAGAAGTGAGTACTCAATAAAAAGATCATGTTGAGTTGGCCGAGAAGCAAAAAACGGCTATACGCACTAATATAAAGAAAATTGACATAAGGTGTCAGAATGTTCATCGCAGAGAAGGAAATTTTTCAAAGAAATTTAATGAATGATTCAATAAGTTCGTCATCTCAGCTGACGAATCGGCGTTAGGGCACGGATTCTAAAAAAATTTTCTACTAAGCGTATTTTTACTTTATGTTTTTTAGTCGATACTAACATGCCTTTCATTGAGTTTTTCTGAAACGACAGATTCAATATGGTACATCAATGAAAAAAATTATTGAATGATAAAAATGTCAATATTTTTTGCATTTCACTAGTCGCTTATGACGATTGCAAAGTAAAACTCATTTGAAACAAAATAGTATCCCTAATAATATATTCATTGCTAAAGAATACAGTTATCAAGTGAAAAACAGAGGTTTTATTATTACAATATTGATTTTACTATATCACAAGTATTTTTCGGCTTATTTTTACCTAACGATACATCAATCGCTGCGATTATTAGAAATCCACTTCTTCCGATATATTATTAAGGATGCTATTTTGTTTCAAATGAGTTTTACTTCACAATCGTCATAAAGGACTCATGAAATGCCCAAGATATGAACATTTTCATCAATAAATCATTCGTTTTACTGATGTACTATGATAAATCTCTCATTTTTATAAAAACTCAATGAAATACATGTACTTGACAAATATAAAGAAGGAATACGCTTAGTAGAAACATTTTTTATAGTTCGTGTGCATCATTTGTATCCAGTGACCTCTTAAAACTCCTTACACTGAATGATGTTAGAATTATATATAATTTTGGGTAACTGGTCCGCAAATTAGATCGGTCATTTTATTTCTGAAACTTTATTATCCGATTCGTAGTCAGCAACCTTTGGAAAACCCCTCACATCAATTTTTAAAAGAATCAAAACTTTATTTAGCATACTCGTCCACCATTTTGGATCTAACGTTCCGTTTTTGAAACTTTTGACGCCAGATTCGTAATCAGTGACCTCAAGGACCCCCTTACACCAATTTTGAAAAGAATCAAGAATTTACCCGGCATACTAGCCTGCCATATTGGATCCACCATTTTGTTTTTAAAATTTTCGTCACTGAATCCATAGTCAGCGACCTCGAAATTCCACTTACACCAATTTTTAAAAGGATCAAAACTTTATTCAGCATACATGTTCGCCATATTGGATCCGCCATATTTTTTTACACTAATTCGTAATCAGCCTACTTGGTGGGTACCTATCACCACTACGTAGCGCCTCCCCAGGTTGCGGATAGAGGAAAGGCCCCTGAGGTTAAACACCCCTGAGGTTAACTGCGAATACAAGAATAAGCAG
>WSXT02224937.1:0-16650 GCA_011762715.2 Neuroterus valhalla | reverse complement strand
AGATTGAAAAGCTTCTTTATGAGTAGGCATCAGCTTATTGCTGTTATTTAGTGTGTCGTCGTAGTTATCATCTCATGAACTAAGAGTACATCATTTTTATTTCCAGATTAGCTGAGAGAGCATCAGCAAAATTTCTAGATGGAGATAAAAAATCGAAAGGAAACATCAACATTTTTTTATTTGCAATAACATCAGAATTCAAATATACAAAAAATCCGAATCTTGCCAACATACATCTGTTCCACATTATATATGTATTTATGTATATGTACATACATATATGTATGTATGTATCATTCAATACAGGTAATGTATTCAACAAAAGAACTTGCACTGCAGCTACCAGCATCCAGGGTAAATATCGCGTACTGTCTCCAACATTGTATAGGACTAAGTACTGAGCTGCTCCGGTTCTGTTTCAAGCGAATCCAGAACTCCACTCTCCAAACTCTTTCAGCAAATTGATCGTAAATCCAGTTTCATCGGTCATGTTCAATATCTAATGCATTTCCGCTGGAAAAGTGGTTTTGTCAGCATAATTAATAGAGTAGTAGGTCCAACTCACAATCAATAATTTCACAGGTAATAATTTATGTACCATTGAAAAGCTCCTTGTCCTAGCCAATCATCTCTTCCAGTAAAAGAACAATTCCTGTGAATGGTTCTTTCCTTCTGGAATCAAACCAATGGGCTCACGAAAAAGCTACCAAACGCGTCCTAAGGCTGTGCATAGAGAGTCCTAGTGCCAAGGGTTTCTTCTGAATGCGATAACGGAAGATGATGAACAGTCGCGGACAATTGTCTAGGGATAGTCTTGAATAGAAGATCCTTCAAAAAGGACGTGAAGAACCGTGCGGGGAGCTGAATGGTATTTGGGCTTCTAGTAAGAACAACTTTGGCAACGATAAAACCACACCTTATTGTAAATTCTGTCCACATTGATCAAACAAGCACAGCACTCGACAATGTTTCGGGGAGCAGTGCTAATTTTTATGAAGTTTGGGATGCTGATCAAGATAAAAAAACGATGATGATTAGGTGGGACTATCAATGTCCTTTGTAACAACATCACTCCGGAGATAACTTGCTGAATTATTCGATTCCAACATTGCCCCTGGTCGCAGGGGTCACCTTTTGAAGATAAGAGATGTGCGCAAAACGGTATCCAACCGCTGCAGAAAGGACCCACAGATGGCGGCAAGGAATCGAAATTAGGACCTACGTCGAAAATAAGAAAGCGCCAACAGATGATGACGACTTCAGACAAGGAGAAGCATTTACATCCAGATTTATTTTTAGCCCCATGATCTGTTGAGAATTGATGCAACTCTTTGTGCGGATCCTTTAGAGGAGATTGACCTCTGGACTATTCCTCGTTCAGGTTATGATGCAACAAGAGCTTTGGCTGATTCAAATCGAAACGTTAAAGTGATATAGGATTAAAAGCAAGAGGGTCTTGAATTTTAATGCATAAGACGATTGACTGGTAAACACAGGATGCATCTCTCATTTAGTGTGAAATTGAGTACATAAAATTCACTCATCCCGCCACGGTAAGGGTCCTCAAGTTAGCTCACGAAATGAGAATCCATCATCACACGTTGAGCATTTTAAAGCTGCTCACCTCCAAGCAGCATATTGTTGACAATAGCCGAGTGTAATCTGACGCAAGGGAGAAGATACAGATGATGAAAGGACGGGTTAGGATAAATCAAAAGTTGTTTGCTGAAGAATCACGCCAATTCAGTGATCCTTCTGTTCTCGCCGACGTCACTTCCAAGCTCAAAATGGTTCGAAGGTTTGAAGTTCAACATTCATTGAATGAAGGCACTAGGGACATAAAACGTTTCAGTGAGCTGTGTGACAACTAGGGCATTAAGGACCACGAAGGACTTCTGCGCTGACGGACCAGATAGTATTAGGAACTTCTTGTGTAAGAATTTCAATTCTAACACCAACATCCAGCCTGAAGCTCTACTTTGTATTCAGAATCGGATACGCCCATTACGTTGTGACTGGTGTTTGGACGCACTGTATGCCTACCGAAAGAAAGCGACTTGTGCAACTCAAGGAACTGCAGACTAATGACTTTCTGAACACACAGTGCGATACATTCACAGCTATCTTTAATGTCAGGATGGTTCAGATGATCACACGTGTGTAAAGAGAGATTCACGAATATTGTGAATCGGAAAGAAGCACAGCAGGCTGCCGCGAGAACTTGCTGATCTTAGAAGTTTCTACAAAGCTTTTGATTCAACTTCTCATGGACTCTCCATTTGTCTGTTGAAAATCTCAAAGGGTTTTTAGCACATGAATTAGAATGCATGAAGAGATAAGTATCTCTTTGGAAAACAAGATTATCTTTTTCTTCTGGAAAACATCGTGCGACAAGTAACATCATCACATTCCAGGTGGAGCGTATTTAGACAAGTGTGCCTTATTTTGTTTAGACCTTCGACGATTTTCAGATGTCCGTAATGTCCCTCAGCTTGTGGGCAGGAACGCTGTTGGGCAGATTGGCGTTCGAGGGATCTATTAATACCTAGACGTGCCTGAGAGCCACATCCGATCAACTGATCCGTCGCCGTTAAACGAGATATCTGTGACTAACATGCTTGATATCGTGGTTTTTCTCTGTTTATTTGGGGTAGTTACAAAAACTGTAGAAATCCTAGCGATGGTCAGGAATCACTGAATGATCAGCAGAGGACTTCTCGCGCTTTGAGAACTATGTTCGTCACACCAGCCAACGATTGCTTTCTAAAATCATATGGAATCAACTCAGGCATACGAAATTTTATTTTTGACAAGCATCTTACGTCAAGAGGTTTCCAGCAATTGATGGAGTAGGTCAAAAACATTCGGAGTATTGACGGCACATGCTATCCAGAAGTCTCGACCCTCAGGGCGCTTTATTATCATCTTTGTCACTCTCATCATGTTAGGTGCGACCTTGACCTGCCAAACTTTTCAAGGGGGTAATAGACAATTGTTGAGAACGAGGAAGATTGGGATTACTAGAACTACGTTCTTCCCAAAGTAGTCCCTATACAACACGAGACTAGACATCGTTCGCCTCGACAAACGGAAAAAAATATGTTCGTGATCAGATCTTCTGCTCCAGCTCACTACAATATCACAGACAAGAGGATTTAAAAGAAGGAGAGGCATGTTGACCTCAATACGTAGCTGCGGCAACTCTATCTCCTGCCCAAATTTCTACCTTCTAACAACTTCACGTCAAACGAACAAACCTAATAGTTAGAAGTAAAATAATACTTACGTTTCTCGTTTCCATGTCCAGGACCCGATTTTGTTGCAGCGAAAACTAAAAACAAAGCAAGAAGGTTAAAAATGCAAGTCATTTTCATTTTTTTAAAAGTATTATGTCAATTTTCTTCGACTGATCTGGAAGTAGAATTGAATGTCAATTTATACACTTATCTCACGAGGGGGTTCAACTATTTCATTGTATGTTTTGACGTGAGCTGGTGTATGCGAAGATAAGGTTATGATAAGGGAACATATAAGCGATATTTTAGTTAAGAATAATATTGCATAATCATAGCTTTACTTTCCTTCTTATATCAGAAACGTCAATCATTCGTCGTTTTCAAATATGATAGAAATGGTACGTATTGATAAAATTTCCGCATTCATTTTTATCAATAATTGACATTGACTGATGAGGGAATATTCCACGATAAATTATGAACCATAGATGCATGTAATGAAAGATTATAATTTATATTATTTTACTGACTAACATACCCTAGTGGGAGTTTTTTTAAATCAATTTGTTTTCAGGTATTTATCTTTTGAAGAGGGAATGAATTAAAGTTCTCAGACAATAGTTTGAAGATGATCACATGACAGTAATTATTTCACATATCTATCCAACTTGAAGGAAGTTCATTGAAAAATTGAATTCCGCTATTCGAACAATCTTGAATGTTAGGCATACTTAAACAATCAATTTTCCATTCATTAACCTTCTAAATTAAGTATTTTTATTTGGAAAGTATACACATTTATACGTCATTTTCGTTTCGAACGCGAAAAATAACTTCAAAGTTGAAAAAATTATAGATTCAGAAGATTTACGCAAGGTACAATAAAGAAATTCACGGACAATTCACTTCACCCAGAAGTCTCCTTACTCAACACCTTATTTATGGTGAGAAACCCATGAGAATCCCGGATTCATCATATGAGTTTGGACCAGCTAAAGGACGTGTCAGCTTGAGAAGGGTGTTGAGTGAGCACAAAAGTATTGGTAGATGTTTCAAACGCTATTGTTTTTAATTGTGAAATTAAGAAAAATGAGAGGAGAATGGAAGAAAAGAGAAAAGGAAGGCATTTTGAAAGTTGTCTTCATCATACCTCTTTTTTCATGCAATTTTCCAAAATTTTATTTGAGATATTTAGGGTTGTTATTCTTTGTTTGTTTCTTGTATTCGTTATTTTCATTTAAGGTTTCTTAGAATCCAAGATATCAAGTCGATTAATGGACGTTTTATAAACCAAACGTTTTATGCTGTAAATTTTGAACCGGAAATCAGATGATGATGTACATTTTCAATGAGTTTTTATTGTTACCAATTGGGTGAGGACCCTAAGAGACCTATGGACTTCATGCTGATACGCTGTTCCCGCTCAGGTTATTCCTATGGGTCCTCATATAGGCCTAAGCGGACACCAGAGCCTTCTCCATAAGGTAAGGACTGCAGCCACGCTGTTGAGCGATATGTCTGATTTACTTATTCAGTTACTTCCCGTGAGTGCTAAACGCTTCCCCGCAATTACGGGGCAGTGCCGCAGTATATGAATAACTGTCTCATCCTTCTTACTACACAGGCGACACAGGCAACGCAGGCTCACTATCTGCGAGCCCTATCTTGTGCCTATGATAGCCGAGGTTTCCGGGCCCTATTATTATTTCTGTTAGGACCTCGACCTTGTTCTGCTAAGCTTGCGAATATCCTCTGTTTGCTTTGCATTTTGAATTGAGCTCATGTGTCTTTCTACATATCTGGAACCAGTGGCGATTCACTACTCATTTTCATGTTCCTCGATCAGCCAACTGCTGATTCCTTCAGTGACTGATCTGCTGTAAATTTCTGCATCCGGTTGGGAACCAGTAATATCTTCTCTTGAAGCTAGTTTTGCTAGCCTGTCAGAGATCTCATTGCCTTTGATACCACCATGCCCAGGGATTCAGGGCAGGAATATTCAGTTTTCTGTCGCTATATTTTTGAAGGCTTCATATTACTCCTCACTAATAGTGTCGTAATTGTTGTACTGTTCATGGGCTAATATAGCCGCCTTGCTGTCTTAACAGATACCTTTATTCCTTTTATTGCTATACTCCAGTGTCTTGTAGGCGCACTGGAGCACAGCTGGAATTTCGGATTGAAAGACTGTAGCGAAGGATCCCATCGGGATCGTCAAATCCATTTCTATCCTTCTTCGGTAGACACCAGATCCTCTGCAGCCAAGTCCACATGATGGTTAAATGAAGGGGATTTCAGCATCTTCGTGCCCCCAGTGCCATCGTAGGTGTCGACTTTGAGGCTTTGGTGACGCCTCTCAAGAACCAGTCCCCTGACTTTTTCTAGTCGAGACCTCACAGTGGCTAGTTCGACTCGGCTCCATCAGACTACCGATGAATAGGTTTGGGGAAGCAGAATCGCTGTGTAGATCCACATAAGTGTCACCGGTTTCGAGCTCAACTTTTTCCAATGGCTCTCCTACAGAGCCACAGCAAGTTTCGTCGACTCTCGAATACACCTTTTCAGTGCTTGAGCATGTCACAAAAAACGCGTTTTTGTAAATGAGACGAATCACGTCCTTTTTTGCGAATTTGATGAGATTTTCCATTGTCATCCATCCAGTTCATGGTGGTTCCAAATTTTTGCACTCCTTCCAGCCGATGAATTCCATGTAATCCCTTGCGTTAAAATCCAACAGAGGAACCTTGAATATAATCAATTTTTAATCGCCAGTTGATTGTCTCACAGGAATCATCTGATGCACTCTGCACTTGCAGATCTTCTGCCTTTCATCACATAGCATAGCGATAAGAAGATTTTCTGGTTGAGCAAAGTGATAATTATTTCGTGTTTCTTTTTGAATACGTTTAGAGAGACATTTTTTTAGGTACGCACTCAAGTGTAATGCTTCCCCAGAGATGTTTCAGGGTATCTTGAATAGATGGTTGACACTTAATCTCAACCAACATTGGAATCTTTACTCTTATATATATTCTCTCAATTGATTGAACTGAAACTCTTGACTCAAATGATGGATTCTCTGTCTCTTTCTTTGATGGCATTCTATATAACTAGCAGAGGTTTTTCTACTAGTACGCAGATTACGAAGGTCATTCAAAAGAGAATAAGGATCCGATAGTGTCAAAGTTTTCAACGGGAAGTTCTTCAAAAGAAGCTGTGCTTTTTCCGATTGAACCTGAAAAATCGTCAGGACAGGAAGCTCTCATCAGTTTTCCATCAGGCTTTATAAACAAAGCTTTGAATAGCAACCCATTATCATAAAGATGAAAGGCACTCTATACAGTGGCTTATCTCATTTTTAATTCTAGCCATCGAATCGTACCTGAGTGCTTACCAGTGTTCGTCGGACGGCTATCACAACCTACACATTTTAAATTGGAGGGATTCATGTCTTTGTTAGAGAAGAACTAAAAGATATCAGATATAATCGTTTTCGCACCTGAAGATGATAAGGATACGTATCCCAAATAAGTTTTTTCCTGTTCTCGAATCGAAGGAGCATGTTTTCTGTTGTTGTTTTTCGTCACTTATTCCATATATTACTTTTCTTTCGTCTTTCCTTTAATCGAAATGAGGAGCCTCTATTTCTGAAGTCAGGTAGAACTGCTTTCCCTTGATTTGATCATGACTTTGCGTTTCTTCCTGGTAAAACTTACTCTTGTCGAGAACCAAATCCTGCATTTCTGGAATTTACTTACGTCGTGTAAAATTGTTGTAGACAGTAAAGCAGCAGATCTGTATCATATGCTGCATCTGTCACAGATTTTTGTTAATGTTTCACAGTCTAATCTTGTTTGATATCTAAATTTATTTCAGTAAGGGATCCGTGCATCAACAACATCTCGTTCGACATTGTCATCCATAATCGAGACACAGTAAGAACTTTTACCTTCCATTCGCACCATCTGGCGCGTTTTCAGATAACTTATTCACTTTAATCTTGAATACATCAGTCATCAAACACTTCGATTGTACTTCATGATGATTGATCCATTTCGAGACAATCTTTAGGAGAGATGTAGATGATTTTCTGTTCTGCCTAGAAGATCGTTGATCTGATAGAGATAGTATGGCCGCTTCAGAAAGATCTATCTCACAAGTAGATGAAGCATCATGACACGCACAAGCTGCAATATCAAATTACTTGCGATTCTTGCCCCGGCAAGAATTCGAATGGAAGTTTTATTCTGTAAATTCTGCATCAAGAAAAAGACTGGCTAACTGTAGTTCACTTGATGAAGGTAAGGAAGCTCCTTTCTCTGTATGCACGTTGTATCATTCCTAGGTTGGCTCAATGTTTGGGATATATGGTGCGTGCTGGTAAGAAGAACTGTTCAATGATGTGAGATATTAAGATTCAGTGTTCCTGTTAAAACTGCCAAAAATGAAGAACTACGTTGTGAGTTCTTTTACTGTTGTTGGGTTGTGCTGCTCAATCGTTGGAATGTACTGCAATCTTCTAGAACAACTTTTCCCAACGGTTGTAGCAAAAATGGTCTGTTATACACGTACAGGCAAACAAATGGTTTGCTTACCCTAACTTAACTGAGTTCAGTTGGCACTCTTTTGGTTACTTGAACATAACGAAGGTTTGTGGCAACCGAACCGGTATGGTCCCGACGACTCAACCTGTTTGGTTGTCACAGTTCGGTTGCACGAACCTCACAGTTTGGTTGTGGCTCACTATACAACGCATGCGCATTAGTACATTGCAAATTGCACTAGGGACCTAGATATATTATCCTAATCATTTCCTTCCCACCAGCTGGAATACTCGTACTGCGCAAGCTCGAGAATCATCATGTTCTGAGGGAGATTGGGATGCTGTCACCGTTATGATGTGCGTCTTTAACCGTGGGATTACACTTTCATAACGATTCATAAGCGTTTAGTGAAGTATTTTGCAGATCACATTCAAGATGGCGGACCCAAAATGGCTGACCATAAAAGGCGGACCAAAAATGTCGGACATTTTTCTTAAATCTTCCAGCATTTACTTGAAAAGGGGAATTAAGGGATTTTTGGGGCGCTCATTCCGAAATTGAAGTCAAAAATACAAAATTCAGGATAGCGCACACAAAATGGCAGAAATTTCTCCAAAATTTTTCATGCATTCACTTGAAAATGAGTATTAAGGGGTTTTTAGGGTCACTGATTTCGAAAATGGAGTCAAAAATCGAAAATTGAGAATAGCGGTCAAAAATTGCGGACATTTTCCTAAAATTTTCCATGCATTCACTTGAAAATGGGTATTAAGGGGTTTTTTGAGTCATTGGTTTCAAAAATCCAGTTACAACCACACTTTTGAAGCTGCATCGCGGTCTCTGCAATAAACAAACCAAAAGTGTTATTTGATATCTATATTTTTATTATTTATTGACTTCATAAATTTGTGTTAGATAATTATTATTTAAGTCCTAACATTACACTTTTTCTATTTAAAAAATTTTCTTTCACTGATATATATTAAAATGTATGGAAAATTTTGAACTTCTGCAATAAGCAAACCAAACATCTCACTATATATTTATCTTCTTATGATTTATCGACTTTTTCTTCAATAAGTAGTTATTTATTGATCGTATTCCCTTTTTTCTTCAGAAAAATACTTCGTTCTACATATGTATATTCGAATGTATGGAAAAATTTTTTAATGATCATAAAATTTGTTTCGGACACCAGATATACTATCTACAATACATTTCAAACATTACAAAGGATATATTCAAGAGCCTTTGATGAATAGAAAAAAATTTCGAGGGATAAACGGTCGCCGATCGGTGTGTCCTGCAATGCGCGGAGAATCACGATATGGCCGCGCGCAAACAGTGGCACGGTGCGAGAAAGAACGACTTTTCTTGAAATGGGGCAGCTCAGGGCAGCAAGTGAAGACGGTTTCGAAAAAAAGACACTTCTATGCAATAGAAACAACAAACCTCGACACAGGAACTCGCAGGAAAAAAATAATTCTCTACGTGAACTTGTAAATCGAGTACGAAAGAAGATAAATTTTTCCCCTGTAATACATCTCACACAACGTAAACATGTTTGCGAATTAAACATATTTCATCAGCAGCTAATGCCACATCCATTGATGTTACCAAATAGTAAGTTTGCTGGAAATTAACTAGAACAGTACCCGTAATCAAGTCGTTCGATTTGAGCAACCAAACAGTTCGGTTGCAGAAAACTCTAAGTTGGCTCAGTCCATAGGCAACCCAACAGTCGGTTGGAAGAACCTTATTTCTGGTTACGGCAACCAAACCTTCCTTTGCATATACAATCGCCAATTTTTCGCACTCGTACTACAGATATCTTTGTGCAGAATAATAAGATTCGAGAATAACTAAAAATATCTTTCTGAATTGATGCGCTTAAGTTCAAGAAGTGCAATGAACGTCCGCCGAGTTCTCGTTTTTCCAAGGGCACTGGCTCTAAGTATCATTCGCTGTTATTGAAGCTTCATTAATTCCTTTTGGCAACTTGATGAAGTTCACTCGAACGCTTGCGTTTACGATTTACGGCATGAATACGCTCAACACATCCGCTGCGACCTTGTCTCTCCATTAAAGTATTTACTGCATATTATTACCTTTACTGTTTGATTGTGTTTACGATCGGCAATAATAAAATAATTATAACTCGCCATCGTAAAACTTTACGAACGATGATCGTTCCACGTTTTGTGTCTTCTTCTCTTATTCAGCATCCCTTACCTTTTCTGATGCTTGGCGCTTGGCGTTCCTGTTATTTATACGATTAAGGAATATAGACAACTGGAAATCGCGTTACTTGCCAAGTGCATTCTAGCTCGTAAAGATAACGGAATTCTCATAGTGTCGATGTCTAGTCAGATTTTTCAGATCAAGAATAAGTATCTTCCGAAAGCTTTGTACACATACTTCGCTGAGAGTAACTATCTATATGGCCAAGTAGTTTTTGGATTAAATAGCAATTAATAACGAATTTAATCACTGGCAAATCACCGAAGGAGGCATGATTCTGATGAGATTTTCACTTAGTTCTATGTTCTTTTGAGAGACAAACTACTCACTGTAATTTTTACATCCTTATTCTAAATGACAAGGTATTAGTTTTATGTAAAATTTCACATAGTTGATTTTGGATGTTAAACTTCTGTACGTGAGTCTTAACCTGGTGAAGAGGTGACGACCCAGTGGAGTGATACTAATCCCAGTAGAAACTTCCCATAATTTGTGTTGATTTAATTTTTTTTAATGTGCGTGTCGAAACCACACGCGTCTGATGTGAGACTTTAGCAACGACAGAACAATTGAAACTACACATTGCTGTGTTGAATGATTTTACTTCTTCCAATTATACAACTAACCTGCAAGTGATAAAGTTGGAAGTGAAACTCAAACGAAAAAGGATAAGAAAATCAGGGGAAAAGGTAGATCGTAAGGCAGTCGCGAAACCAATTTGAAAGTGAATTGTAAGGCAATTGCAAAACAAAGTTGGAAGCAAAAACAAGTTGGAAGCAAAACTTGTAGATAAAAGAAGAAGTGGAAGGAGGAAAATAGTCAATAGTAGGGAAGTCGTGTGGACAAGTTGGAAGTGAAACTCGTAGATGGGAGGATAAAAGAAAGGAGGGGAGAAGCTAAACCTTAGGTCAGAAGCCTATCTGATGAAACGAGAAATAACATTCAGTAGAAAAGTGCGGAGTCTGCACTGTTTCGTTTTGATGGTGTTTCACTTCCGGCGTACGTGAAAAACACACGCATATTTGTATAATTTCATTATTTTGAGACATCCTGAAACACAAAATTAAATTGATGAATACCTATGCCTGCCTGTTTATAGTCTTGAATCTTTTGTATTCATCAAAAGTGTTTCCGGAAAAATTTCATCTTCTGGTTGGTTTTGTTCTAATCATGAGAAATGTTAATGAAATTCAAAAAATACTGAAACATGTAAAATTCTATTTAAAAACTGGGAATTCAAATACTCAGCAAAGCAACATGCAATTTGAAAAAAAAGTTGAAGAAGAACATTGTGATCTGTGAAATCCCTGTGAAATCTATTCAAACCATTTATTGAAGAAGTTCCGTCTTTTTTGTTGTTAAGAAATAATTTACTAACATAAAATTTAGGTACTCTATTCTCAGCAGTAAATAAATGTATTCTGTTGGTAATTTATTGTTCAAGTGGGAGATGATTGATCTTCTTTATTGGAATTCCATCTTTCTTTCATCTAACAATTTTGTTGGATATTCATTTTTTTGATTGAAAGATTCATCATTCTTGTTGTACAAATACTCCTATGGTTGAAATTTCCTCTATTTTTGATAAAAATTGGTGTTTTTTCTTGTTATCCTGTTGACAAACTTGTCCTTTTGGAATATATTTTTCTTCACCCCAAATTTTACTTTTTTATTCTTGGTTAAGAGTTAATAAATTTTGTTGAACATATGTCTTGCTCAGTAGAAAATTGATCTTCTCGGTTGACAATACATCTATTTGCTTGAAATGCTTTTGTTTGGTTACAAATTTGAGTGTCCTGTATAAAATTAATTTCTTTCTATCGCAGGTAGGTTTTTTTTCTACTGAAAAAGTCACTATTTAATTAGAAAAAAAAAATACTTTCAATTGGACAGCTCAAATGCATGCTAGATCGTGCTGATAATTTTATTATCATCCATTTAATTTCTTCAAGTTAACAGTCTCAAAAATATGATAAAATCTGACTGGATCAATTAGGGCTTGTGTTCATGGATGAAGAGTGATAATCCCGTCATTTTGCTCGATGTTCTTCAAATAAAAAAATATAAGGTTATTTTTTAGACCAAAATGAAATCGAAAAATTGTCTTTGCTCAAATGAATGATTGATGAACCTAAAATCGTTTAATCCCTCACCATTCAATTAAAAAAAATTGATAGTTGAGGTAATTTCGCCTGTTCTCTTTTTTTGTTGAAAAAAGGTTATTTGCAAACAAAATAATTACATTTTTAAGAAAATGCTTGATTTAAAAAAATAATCCTCTTTTTTCCAAGTCAGAAAAACGAATTTTTCATCAATCAATTTACACAATAGATGATTTTGACAAAAAAGTTTATTTTCAGATTAAATGATTACATTTTTAACCAATTATGTGAGTTTCAAACAAAATCGTGGGATTTTTAAGCCAAAAGGACGAATTTTTTCCAAAGACAATGCAATTATCAACAATAAAGTTCAGTCTCAATCAATAAATATGAATTTTTTACACAATAGATGATTCTTACAAAAACGTTAATTTCAAACGAAATGATTACGTTTTCAACCAATTACGTGAGTTTTAAACCCAATCGTGGTATTTTTTAGCCAAAATGACGATTTTTTTCCGAGGGCAGTTCAATTTTTAACAATAAAGCTAAGTTTCAATCAAGAATGGTCGCTTCCCGACAAAAAATATAACATTAATAATAGAAGTGGTCAGTTATCGTGAGGGCTAGGGCATGAAATTTGGACCCACTCCGTCTGCTTGCGGGTTCGATTCCTGCCTCACCCTCTGGAAAGGTTATGTACGGAGGAGGTAATGTACAGATTCTCAAACCCGGAAAAGAGAGAGAGAGAGAGAGAGAGAGAGAGAGAGAGAGAGAGAGAGAGAGAGAGAGACGAGCGCTGGAGAGATAAATAGGAGGGGGGCATAAACAAATACAACAAGAACAATAAATTTAACGATAGATTTGACTATTCAGTTAAATAATAGCATTTTTATAAAAAGAGTTCAGTTTTGAACCCAATAGCAGGATTTGCAAGCCAAAGAGACGAATTTTTCAGAAGGAAGGCTATTTTCTTCGAAGGAGATGAATCTTTAAAAAAGATTCAAATTATCTACCAAGAAAGAAAATTTTTAATAAAAAAAAGAGGATTTGTGTTGAAACAGTTCAATTCTCGATCAAGAAAGATAACTTTAATAAAATGGTTGAGTTTCTAATATTTTGAACAAAATAGTTGATTTTTAGAGTAGAAAAGATTTATTTCCAAAAAAAAGTTGAATTCTTATCAAGGTAGTGGAATTGTTAAATGGAATAATAGGAGTTTCCAAGGAAGATTCATACTCAACTAGAACTTGTTGCATTTTCAACCAAATACTTGTATTATCACACAAGAAATACGAGATTCCTAAGATTGAAGATGAATTTTCAATAAAACAGTTAAATTTTATTTTGAAAAAAATTACCATAGAAGAGTAGTTAAATTCTCAAACAAAAAGTAGGACTTTTATTCCATAGAAGATGACTTTCCAACAAAATTATGGAATTTATTATTTTAAGAAATTGCTTTTACAAAATGGTTAACCTTTCAACAAAATAATTAGGTTTTCAAGAATAATTACATACCTAAAAAAAAGTTCAATTTAAATACAAAAAAGATAATTATTTAACTGAAAATAGTTGCATTTGAAAAAATGCGTTTTCTGCGATAAAATAGGAATTTCTGATAGAACACTTTTTTCCTCTTTCTAAAAATTACCGTCACGAAATTTTTAGGTTTTTGAACAGAGAATACATCTTCCTCAAAATGGAAGATCATTTACTCCCAGAACAGTTGACTTTTTATTTTAAAAATGATTTGATTTCCAACAATGTGTTTCTCATTTTAACTCAACACTTGAGTTTTTCAATTAAGCCTTATATGCCTAATGAATATACAATATATTCTTTATGCAACAATACATTGCAAAATGATATAAATATTCATGTTTCCTAAATTCATGGCAAATTTTTTATTTGTTTTGCAAATTTTTTCTGCTAGCGCAGAACAGCAGAGAATTGGGAACACAACACAATTTTTTTCTTCTTATTTAGAATTTCTTCAATTTGTGCAAAAGTGTGTTCCTGGGGTTTAGATTGATGCACACTCTTTGTGTAAAAAGTTGTGATTTCCTTAGCTCGAACGTTCTGGAGTCATCCAAACACTACTTTCGCTAGTTTGAAGAATTTGATAAAAGAAGGTTTGATATTGTACCCAAAAATATGAATTTTCAACAAGAAATTTCATTGTTCAACAAAATAGTTAAATTTTAGATCAGAGACAATAAATTTGCAGCAATAAATGAAATAGTTTAATTTTCACTCAAAAGAACTCGATTCAAAATAATAAATAAATTTCCATAAATTAATCTGATTTTCAACCCAAGAAATGAATCTAGAAATAACAAAATACTTTCCTTTCGAGAGTAGTTTAACATTTTTAAAAATAAAATCACCCTTAATAATTCCATTGATAAAACCCTCTTTGCTGTGCCACTTTTTTTTGGGACTCTTCTTCTTTATTCATCATGTGATACCTGAAAGACAACGAGCGAGCGAGTGCATGAACGAAAAGTGATCGAGTGTTTGAGCGTTTTTAGCGATTTGAGCGTACGAGCGAGAAAAAAAGAGCGCCGCCTCATCTTATTCTACTTAATTCCACTCATTATTACTGTAAATTTTTTTCCACCTTATTCTTTTGTGTGACACCCCCTCTTCCTTGTTCCACCCACCCCAGAATCCTTACCACGATCTCTCGCCAGCTTCCATTATCTTCCATTCCTCTCATACATCCTTTCCATACCTGTTCCCATGTTTCTTCTTTCCATTCACGTATTCTTCACTTTCTTTTCTCCTTTATTTCTCAATACATCGCTTCCCTGACCTCGTTCCCAATTCTAAATCTTGCTGTTCTTGTCTATCTCTTTTCTTCCTAAACCTTTTCCAAATTCTTCTTTAGTCCTTCCTTTTTCATTATCATACCATTTATTGCATTCCGGTTCTGTTATCCTTCCTCGCCTTTCCATTAATTGACTTTCCTTATCTTTTTCTTCTAATTCTTCGAAGTTTACTCCAATTTTATCTCCTATATGTCTATCTGTGAGGAACTCCCTTCTTCCTTTTTCCCATTTCGTTTACTTAATCGCCCTCCCTCTTCTTCCTTCCACCTCCTTCAGAAGTTCTTTCGCAGACTTCCCTTCTTCTACCTCCTTCTTCAAATTTCTATGCCCTCTTCTCTGGTCTGCTACCTAATTTATCCTTTTGAGTTTCCTTTCCCACCATATATTTAGTGGTCCTCAAACCTACTCCTAGAATCCATCTCACGTATCGTTCCTGTAACATTTCCATCTCTTCCCTTTCCTTCCATCCCCATATTTCTGCTTCATATCCTAGAACCGGCCATACCAGGGGATCGAACAACCACATCCTTCTCTCCCAATCTTTCACAAATCTTCTTTTTCCTATTCCCCGTTCCTGCTTCATTACCCCTACAGCTTCTTTTATCCTTTCTCTTGAATGTGCCTTATGATCTCCATTTCCTTGCAACGTATATCTCAAATATTTAAACTCTTTTACCTCTTCTATCTTCACTCCCTTCCATCTCCCAGTCCATACCTTTTTCTTCCCCCTCCTTTTCTAAACCTCATTATCTTCGTCTTTCCTACATTCAATGTCAAATTATCCTCATCTGAGTATATCTTCAACCCTGTAATTAGACCCGCCCTTCCCTTTTTATCTTTTGCCATCATTAATATATCATCTGCGTATGCCAGTGTATATATCTTTGCTCTTCCCATCGTAACACCTCCGCGCCCTTTTCTTCTCCTCTCACCAACCAGAAACTATCGCCTACTTGATCGGCTACTTGTACCTTGCTTTTTTTCTCACGAAATATTTCTGAAACTCTCTTTATCAGACCTTCCCTTATACCTTTTACTACCATAACCTTTTCTGTCTCTTCCTAGTCCAAAGAATAGAACGCTGTCTTTAGGTGTACGAACATATCTACCATTCCTCCCTTCTCCTTTCTATTCTACTATCTCAATATCCTGGTTTGCTCTTTTCCTCCGTTTCCTCTCTTCATTTACTACTTTCCAAAACTCTTCTTCTGTTCCAGCCTTCTCCGTCTTCTCTCCAAACCTCCTATTCTCCTCCTCTTTTTTCTTCTCACACATCTCAGTACATTCCTTCTTCTTTCTTCTCTATTCATGCCCACTACTTTTTCGTTTCCTCCATCTCCTTAGTTCCTTCCTCACTTCCGTCTTTTTCTCTTCACATACCTCATACCATCCATTTTCGTTCTCTCCCCTTCTAACTTCTTTCTTGCTTGTTGACACTCCTTTCATTTCTCCTATCATTATTCCCAACTCTTCATTAACATTCCCTTCTCCAATGAATCCCATAATAAAATACATTTCTGAGAAAGTAATTCAACATTTTTAAGAATAAAATTGCGTTAATTGATTCACTTGATAAAACCCCTCTCGCTGGCTTCAAAAGGTCTCCCCAGAATTCCTGATACAGCGGAAGAAATAAATTTAAAAAACAATGGATTTTTTTTTTGGTATGTAATGTACATGAACATTTATGTAT
>WSXT02224926.1:0-16650 GCA_011762715.2 Neuroterus valhalla | reverse complement strand
CATTATATTCTTCTAACAATGATATTGAGGATGGTTGCTGAGGTGAAGATACACTTATAAACGATCCTCATTTATTGGAAGCAAAAGAAAACTGGATAAGAGGTGAATGCAGAATTTAATATATAGAGTTAGTAATGATCATCCAAGTGTTTCAGAGCATTATTACATCTCATAATCAAATGCACGCATATCGTTATCTTGTTGATTAGGCGAGCCTGTAGATTATCTTCAATTCTTTTCGCAATTCCACAGTTTTTTTTACCCTTATCACTGTTATTTTTCTTTCTCATATCTAAAATTAAAAAAATGTATTCAAGGATACGACATTTTAGGAATTATTCCGAAAAAGCTATATTAGATATTTTAAAAATTTTCGGAATCGAATGAAGGGGAGAATCATGGATGTTTGCGTACTAAAAAAAAATAAAACTATATTGAGAGCATGGAAGTTTGAAGAGAAGCTGAAGAAGGGGAGGGAAGCAAAATTGCACAAGCTTGCTCAAAGGAGATTAGGTTTAGAGAGAAGAGAGGCTATACAGAGGCCTCAAAATGGGAAGGAGGGAGATGGCGAATGAGAAAAGAATTTGGTTTTCAAGAAGGGTATTTAGAATGTCAGGAAATAGAATTGGAGATGATGATAAGACACGGAGAGGAAAGATGGAGCAAAATTATGGAAACGCAGTACAACAGGTGGTATAAGATGGTTAAATGGGTGGAGGAATCAGCATACCTGATAATGTTAAAAGAGGAGAGCAAGTGGAATAGAGTGTTACGGTTCTCGGTTCCGAATGAGGAAGGGAATGAAAGCGTGTGGATACTGAATGGACGAACAAGAGAAAATTTGTAAAATGTGTGTCTATGAAAAGGAGTCGTGAGAGTATATGTTAGAGGTGTGCACTGGACAGGGAGAGGAAGGAAGAAGTGTGAGTGATTGTGTGAGAGGAATATTGGATGAAAGAGGTCATGGAGTAAAATGGATGAGAACGCTGGAAGAACTAAGGAAAGAAAAAACCAAGAGTTTGTCCGGATGAAAGGACGTTTGATAAATAAAGTAAAAATTAGAGAAATCTTTGAAATTGAGAGATGGTAATAGGAAACAGAAGCCCTGAAAGCTCGATCATGCGATCTTAGTATCGATGTAAATAATAGCAGGCCCTCAAACCCGTAAAAGGGAAGAGAATAAAATTACAACACAATACAGTATTGCAATTCTAATTCATGTTTTCTTTTGTTATGGCATTAGAAAAATAATTGAGTGAATGGTATTTGTATTCGTCATGAGAAACCGCAGTTACGTGATTTGAACATTTCTAACAATTTAGGAAAGTATAGAACGATATTTAATCAAGAACGTTTGAATATAAAAATTTGTGGGAATGTAAAATAAGGGAAAAATAACCAGTTCCGAATAGAATGTAAAGTAATTGAAGTTTGGAATCAATTTGACTAGCGATCGTAAAAATCGAAAAAATTCGAACTCTATCCAAAACATACGCAATTTTTAGTCATCAAGAATTGTGTTCAAATCCCCAAATTTTCAATACGCTTCACGATTCAAATTATTTCCGATAAATATGAATGATTGGTAACCGAAAATTGTCAAATTGTTTATCATAATTTTTATAATTCAATTATTTCTCATGAAAGGAAAAGGTGTTTGAACTTCAACAAGTTTCTATGTGTTTCCTTTTTATTTCTTGTTTCTAATACATCTAGGTGTTTTTCGAAGAAAGTTTGCAAAAATCAGAGCAGTTATAAATAGTTGAACAGAATAGTTGCTCATATTCGAAATTCTACCAACGCAAAATCCAACAAATACTGAATTTTGTCGGACCAGTTATGAGAGTTCGGGAACATGACCAAAATGTTCAGTTTCAAATATCTCCCAAGTTTCTGGAATTTTTCAAGAATCATTTTGGGGGTTTGTTTCTACACCTGAGAGGAAAAATGCAACATATATCATCCAAATTACTAAGAATGGTTCGAATTCCCCAGAGGTGCCGCACGAGAGAACGAACCTAAGAGTCAAAAAATCGTTTTTGAGATCATTGATGTTTTGAACTGCTGATGAGTGTCTCTATCACACAATATCAGAGAAATATGCCTGAAGTCAAAATTAACAATTATGCATATATTCAAAGTACATTCTGTTCAACTGGAGCGCTTGGTTTATTCAAGACGTTTGAAAGCCTCTGCTGAGACCACTACATTCGCCCGGCACATCCATGACACGCGCTTAGTAGCGTAGGCGAGGAAAAGGCTCTCAAACGCATGAAACCTGATTTCCTAACAACTGCTGGAAATTCGAATCGTTTCCAGAAAAAATTTCTGCCCTGAAGAATTTCCCATTTGACATCTTAGTGTCAAATGGGCACAGATGATGAGACACGAATTCGCTCAGGTGCAAAATGTACACTACTTCAATGCTCACTACTTTAATTGAAAGTAACGATAAGGGTAATACGGTTAATAGGCAAACAGTTAATGGAGTCAGTGCGAGGAATGACATTACTGCAAAATTCTTTCAATAGTAGGTACCCAGATTTGATAAGAAACAACATACAAATCAATCACTCATTCCAAGGAAATATTTTGACGATTCTTGTAGCAACGTTCGGATTGCACATCCCGGGAAGTAATTTCGCTGTATATATTTTATAATCCTCGCCAGAAGGACGTCAGGTAGTTTTCACCCTAAAAATCTCAAGTTACATTTAAGTTTCATTAGGTCTTCTCAATATTCAATTAACCAATTGATTTCAATTAGGAGAGTTATTGGAATATTTATTTATACTCCCTCCCTTTTACGGGTTTGAGAGTTTTCACATAGCACCTCTCCTCTACATTTACAAACCTCTCCTTTGCATAACCTCTCTAGAGTGCGAGGCGGGAATCGAACCCGCAACCAGACGAAGCGAGTCCAAAGCTCATGCCTTAGCCCCCACGACCAACAACAGTTATTAAATTGTATATAATATAATCATGGCCGAGCTATAATTGTACTGGCCAGCTAGCTCTGTAGTGTGGCAGGATAAAGAGCGACACTGGGGCCAAGGTCAGTGATAACGACCATCATTTCATTTTAAAAACAACAATATAACTCCACTTCAAACAGGGCCATCATTCAGACAATAACAGCAAATATTACCGAGAAGATTGGGCGGCATTGAAATGGCGAAATTTCGAATATGACGACATAAACTGAGTGGCGTGCTGCCCACTCCGAAATTTCGAATGACGATAATTACTTCCAAAAATAAAGTGCGATAACACAAATAACATTTCTTGACGAGTTTTTTATAAAAAGCGTGGCCAGAGTGACCGTTTCTATTGGAAGGGCCTTGACAGCAGAGTGCTGACAGGCCTGTGACGAGCGGCCAGTTTGCCGCAATATTGTTATTACATACGCGTCACGCAAGCGGTATCCTTATACTTTACTAGGTATAAGTGGTCACGTTTGACTACTCTAGCCTAATTGGAGATTTTTCAACGTAAATAATCGCAGGCCTACGAAACCCGTATTGAAATGATGGATTACTAGAACGCTGAAGCAGGGGCGGCGGAAGGCATGTTGAGTATGTTGTGCTCAGTACAGGCCAAATTTTTGGCATGTTGAATTCGACATGCCAAAAGAAAAAACTGAATTGAGTAATCAGAATTAGCACCGCTGCATGCGCTGCATTGTACGATTGTATAATAAGAGACAGTTAATAATCAAATGGAATTTCAAGCGAATACACAATTTTTTTTACTGTCTATAATATTTATCGTAAACTATGCCACACGATTTTTGATAAAATTGTGATACAATTGCTTGCCTACCTCTTCGGCATTTCGATACAATTTAGAAGTCATAAAGCGATCAAAATAAATGTGAAAGAAGTGCACCTACCTACGATTCTCCTCTTTTCTCTTAACGAGTTTCGTCCGGACTTCATCCAGTCTATTCTTAGTCAATCAGATTCGCAAAATTGATTACAGTGCAACCACGCGGTCGCAAGCGTGCCTTCTAAATGTTGTCAAAGTTGGAGAATTATCTTCTACACTTATTACTCAATAGACTTGAGAGAGAGGACTATCTACAGAGAACAGTCCAACTCTGATCGCTTCCAAACTTCAGGTCTATAGAGAAGAAAATTCTAAGATTTACAAAGTTGAAAGGACTAAGAAGGGCAGTACTAGCCATATCTTCTAGTCAAGGGACTTCAGTGTTAAGCTGGGTGTTTTCTCTTCATTTAGTTCCCGATGAAACCTCCTTATATCATCGTGAAAGGGTTAATCTTACTACGTCCTTGCACTACTCTTATTATATTGACGCAGTCTAGCAGTGAGAACGTCAAGTCTCTGCCATTGAGAGCATCAAGTCTCGGCCATTGAGAGCTTATATTCTCATCTAAGAATGCTGGTGTCAATGTCTCAATGTTTCGAAGGTTGATGACATTGGTAACATGGTGTATCAGCTTTCTGGTTCTATTGTCTTTCCAATATTTTATAGATTAATCGGATTTGGTTCTCACTTTGCTGATATTCATATCTAATCCAATTTCTAGTAGTGGAAGTCGTTCCTTCTTCGGAGCAGAAACTCTATTTGCGGGCCCAGCTATACGATCTATCGTTCTCACGACTACCACATTCTACAATGTCCAACAGTTTTCACCTGTCATGCAGTTGGTTCTGCGTTCAAATGTACAGGCATGGCTCTAAATTCCAACAAAGCTTGATCTAAAGTCCTTCTGAGATCATGCAGTTCTTTTGGAATTTCGATTTTCACATCAGCTGGTAGGTTCTCCATTTCCCCTGGTACTTATGTTCCTAGCTTCTTTCGCGAACATTTCATGTGTGTTTCATTTATAGGAGATGGTTGATGTTCCGCTGTTGATACTATACATTCATCTACAAATCATCAGAAACATGATTTAGTTTGCGACTGATAATGGAACACTGGGATCGGAAATCTGATAAAAAGTTGAAAACACATAAAATTTCAGTCAGATCCTTTCCCCGCTTGCACAATATTCGCTGCGCCTTTACTGGATACTGGCATGCGCAGACGCATGTCATGAACCCACGTAGAAGAGAACCTCAATAAGTGTGCGTGCCATACGTGAGATGCCGTTTCGAGGTGAGGAGACATTCATCGAATGGCAAGTTATAGAAGTTCGAATATATATCTAGAGAGATTTCCCTGCTATTTGTCGAAGAAAACTAGATATGAAGATCGTGTTATGCGTATCTCAACTATCGCATTTGGCTGAGAAAAAAGGCCATTATGAGATGAGTACTACGACCGAAGTCAGATCTTTCTCGTTATTTATTTTATAAATGTTGAATGGCTCTTACTGATCGCTCATTTTGAAAGATTATTGCCTGTAATAAATTTATGCAATTTTGAATTTTAATGATCTCCTCCTTTTAGTTTCAGCTAATTCGCTTGACTTGTCCATTCAACTCTAAATTGAAGAAATTTCAATTGAGATTCGTTGGATTGATAAGAAATATTTCGGAATGATTCACAAAACTCATATTTTTAAATCTGCATCCTACGCGCGCTTCGCTCGCAAGTTTGAGCACGCTTAGGGCACGCGTTATTCGGATCTCACGCTTCGCGCTCGATGACGTATTTTCCTCGTGCTTTGCGCTCCATTACTTCCGTGCTTGATTAAGTTTCCATAGTTTCCACAGAGTTTCAAATATTGCGAAACTGTTGAAAACCTCTACTTCCATGAATATCATGGATTTTGATTTATTTTTTATGACAATTTTTGAAGAAATCAATATTACTTAAGGCTCTACTGACCTTTGGATACAAATTCCCATTACAATACTCGCCACCGATATTCACATCTCGCATAGTTTGTCTAGCAAATTGAATTCTTCATTGTATGAAAAGCGTTGCCACGAATAGAACAAAAAGTATACGTTTTGCACAGTTTTGCTCAAAAATGGAAGTTTTCATTTTTGATAACATTTTTCACGATTCGAACGAAAACTATGCATCTTATGAATAAAAGGTCTAAAAAAATGTTTCCGATGTTCACACAATGAAGAATTTCAATTTTTAATTTCTTAAAAAGCAATTACGATGAATAAAACCAGAACTATTGGTAAAAAAAGGCTGGTAACGAACACGCCCTTTCTTCCTCGACCTTAATAAATTGTGCCAAGTTATCGAGTCTACAAAGAACAGACTACAGATACACGGGCACCTTCGTTAAAATTACTTTTTCTGACTCGAGGGGTCTCAAAACGTGGGGATTTCATTAGATTCGCGAAAGTCAATTTTCGCAAGAAACCAATACCTTCTCATTCAGAATGAAAATGTAAGAATGATATGAACTAAATTTGTAGATTTTCTCAAAACGGATAATTTTGCTTCTTGAAATTTCTTTGCGCCTTGAATAGTTTGAGCGGAAATGTGCATATTCAATTTTTCAGAAAGATTTGTCAATTGGTGAAACCAGAACCGTCACTGAACGATCTCTACATCCCTCCCCCCATGACTCGAGGTCACCCACGCTACTGCCGTCGGACAAAAATAGCCGGTTAATGAACTCGTGCTTTATTTTTTGGCCTTAAAAAAGTGTGTTAGATCGCAATCGAATATGATCATTTTTCCAAAAGCTATCGAATCTATAAAGTACAGACTACCAAGGGCGTACGCAAGGTGGGGCAGGGGTGGGCAGTTGCCCACCCGTAAACGATTGCATCATTTGCAAGAAAATGAAAAGAAAATCATAGAAAAAGTTTTGCAACATTTCACTGCAGACTCACGACATTTGGCATTACTTTAAATTTATTGTGTACAAGTGTTGATGTTTTCTAGAAATATAATTGGATTATATTGGAAATATAATCCCACGGTTTTTTAGTGGTATTCAAAAGTATTGAGAAAAATACTTTTGCCGCTGACTACAAGGAAGGATTCAATTTAAACTTCTATGAAGAATAAAAACACGGAAACAAGAGAGGCATACAAAAGAATGAAATATTTGTTAAGTTCTTATTAAATGCAGGACATTCCCCAATAATTTTCAATGCACGCCTCCTTATCCTGCTTATAACCAATCTGCATAGCGTTTTCCAGGCCTGTTTATCGGTTTCAATCTATTTATGGTCTGAACAAAATTATCCTTCTGAATCGCGTTCCAATCGTCTTCATTCAGCTTTTGATACACAGTCTAATATTCACTCAAAAATATTCTACCTAGGAGAGGAAAAGAAACTTTTTCCTATTTGTTTCCAGAGAATACTAGCTAGATGTATAAAAAAAGATGTAAGTCTTGAGAATAATAATCCGTATATGAATCGCAAGGAATATTACATTCACGTTCACATTTTTTCTCAATTCTAATTAGAGTGTAAAAGCTTGGAATTCACACGCGGTCGACCCGTTTCTACTCGGAAATGTCGCGTTATTTTTAAGCGAGGCCCTACCGGAGTCTCTTTGACTTCATCTGAAGTCAAGCTTTTAACTGCGCCACTGTACATGTTTACTTTTGCCCGTCTATTACTGCCACCTCTATACAATCCAGCAAGAGTGTTGCTACTCTCTAAGATTGCAAATATATCACCATGGAACGTTGATAGTACAATTTGTTCTTGGGTTGGCATAGTCGTGAACATACAATATCCTAAGTTCAATTGAATGGTGAATTGACAGGAAAAGTGAATCTTCGGAGTTCAAACTGCTGGTGTGGATTATTATTGGGAATAAGCCGAATGAATCTAAGATTTTCAAGTCCACATTCAGTCCCGTCAGGAGAGGGAAGGCTGGTAGGAGTAACCATGCACTTAGGCGAGGGAGAACCTCTTCTACGCGGAGATCTGGACCTCTCACGGAAACGGAACTCGGCCGTATCAGAAAATCCGTCTGTTACCTTGCTATCTGGCAACCACTTTGACTGCGAACCTAACTCTGCAAGAAGAAAGAGAAGATAATTAGGATATTGTGTGAAGAGCAGAGGACAGATGGTCAGAAGTGGCACTTTCGTTCTTTGGTCGCCCGGGATAGCACTTTCATGATTAGATGGAACGAGTATCCTATCGTTAGAACGCCTTGATGTAGAGAAAATGAGCCGTGGAGTAGTCCGAAATAGGTCAGACAGGAGAGAAAAGATCAGCTAAGGATGATGAGTAGAACAGAGTTGAATGAAGAAAAAAAAGGAGATTATTCGATGATGGAAGCATTACTATGGTAAAAAGCCTTACATAGGAATCATTTCGAAATTACTTCGATGTATTCCGAAATCTATATTCAGAACAATCCAGAGCAGCTTAAATTGTCCGCAAAAAGTTCTCGATTTCCCATGATCTAATTCCATCAATAGTGATTTTACTTGATCCAGTTCAACTCGAGTCAATTCAAAACGACACAGATCCGCATTATGATACAATTAAATCAGAAAAAATCTAAACTTGGATTGAGATACGCTGAATTTGTAATCCAAGAGGAATCCAAAAGTATCTGAGTTTAGAATAAGTCGAAAAAGTGCGGCAAGTCTCCGATCTACCATTTCGAGCTATGCAACCTACATTGGGAAATGATGCAAGTTAAAAAACTTGCATCATTTCTATGAACAGTGTTTCGTCACTTCGAATTTGGGGTGGGGGGATGCAATACTTTCACCACTATGGGGAGAAGGGGTTGCCGCAGGTAGACATCTCGGTTCGGTAGGTTTGTCACAAAATGGGTAGTCTAGTTAGGAGAGATGCTAAAAGCAAGACATGTCGCAAGGGACACTTGAAGCAGGAGATACATGCCGCAAGAAAGACACGCCGTAGATGAGTCTTGCTGAAGAATAAACATGCTACAAAGAAGATTTGCCTCAAAAAAGAGTTTCCGCTGGTGAGACTTGCCTCAGTTGAGACATGCCGTTGATGAGGCTTCCCACTGGTGAGACTTGCTGCAGGTAGGACTTGCCGCATGTGACTTGATGTGACCTCGAATTCGAACCAATTTGAATTGAACACATTTGAGAACTTTTTGCAGATTAGTTTCGATTGATTCGAAATGTTCCGAAAACATATTTGGTATAATAATCTAAAATGCTTCGAGATGAATTCCTATTTAAAAATGCAGCTGAGAGAGAGAGAACTAGGAAGCAAAGCGAAGGAGAACAAAGTGATTAGTAGGGCAGCATATGTAGATGCCTGGATGGGAGGTGAAAAATGTAGGAAAATTCCGGAGGATGTATGGGAGAAGGATACTGAGATTAGAGATGGAAAAGGGTGGCAAATTGAAAAACTCAGGACTTTGGCCAGAGGAGGCCTTGACAAAGAGATAAGAGACGGTACAAGAATAGGTGGAAAAAAGATGGTGAGATTAGAGGGTACCAGAATAAAGGTGCTGCTCAAAAAGCAGATGTCAAACGGAGGAAAGCTTATCTGAAGGAGAAACGAAACACCTAGAAGCATGGTAATAGTAAGAGGAGAGTAAAGAATCGGACATCAAAAAAGGAGGTAAAGCGCGAAGGAGGGAAAAGTCTCCGAGAGCTGAGGAAAAAAATAAAGAGCACAAGACGTAAGTTAAAATCTATAGCCAGAGGGAATATGGTAGATAAAAGAGAACAAGTGAAAGATGTTGAAAAGTAACAGGAAATAAGAAGGAGGAAAAAGAGAGGTGAAGTATTAAGATGAATAAGAGGAAGAAGGCGGTGGTAAGCTCGTCCTAAGAACAATAAGTGCAAAATGTAAGTTGAAGGGCGGATGATTTGAAATAGGGGGAAAAAAGGAGTTATATTGATATGACAGAGAATTAGTTTAAAAATTAGAGGAGGAATATTAAGTTGTGTCTGCATAGAGTAAGTAGAGGACTAGGTCAACGCACGAAGAGAAAAGGATATTTTTGTAAGAAGTGAAACAGTGAAAGTGTTCCGATGGAAAACTGATGCTACGCGTAGGGTCGCAGAAGAATAAGTAAGGGCAGATGATGTGTCTCAAGAAGTGTGGCGCTGAATGCAGAAACTGGTTTTGAGAGTGACGTAAGCTGAGCTGAGTTTAAATTTATTACTCAGCTTTAAATTTTTACAAGAAATTGAAGATTTTGGAACACGTGGAAGTAGAGAATACAATAAATACATTCACTGCATGCATAGACAGATTCTTATATTTACCAATATAATTTAAGAAGATTGCTAAGGTTAAGAACAGAGTATAAATACAGTCATGTTTCACAAGCGCAGCAAAAACGGAATAATAGATGAACAAAGAATTCGATTAAAAGTAAAAAATGATGGTTCTTCTGAAGCTTTTTTCCATATTAAAATTAAATGCACTTATATAATTGTCTAGTTGGCCCAGATTCCAAATGATTTTACAATATCTTATATATCGCACTAAGCTTTTTATGCTCATCGCTTTTATTGTTTGATCTTATCTTAAGAAGATTAGGTTCTATTCAAGGATAGCTTCTTTGCTCGGAAAAAAATATTTCCAACGCTATATATTCAGGACATCTTTCATTGAAGTACTCGAAAGAAGTTTTCCGAATAAATCCTAAAAAGCCATGTCAGATATGAGGAAACTTCCTATGTCATGTTGCTAAATTTTAAACTTTACAAAAAACTCGTTTGTTGCTAAGGCAGATTCCGGAACAGTCAAGGAAGATAATGCGAATTTCGCGTACTTCTACAGATAAGATTATCTTTCATCTGATATAATTTATTCATAATTTAGTTATATCATTGGCAGTGCCGGACTGGCCACGTCGGCGAGTCGGCATTTGCCGACCAGAAAGGGCCGAGTCGAGAGTGAAAGGGGGGGGGGGGCAAGAAGGATTTTGGTGAAGTACATGTCTTCAACTATAATGATGTAAGAGACTGAACTTACATAATTTTACATTATTTCGAATGTGATGTGAACGAAATGCAACGTTCATCATTCTGAGTTTATGCATTTGAAAACGAAGAATTTGATTTTAAAATGTAGAATCTGTTATTTCAGATTGGAATCACAAGGAAAAAATTTTAATTATTGATTATTCAACCACTTTCCATGTAAGGAGGAGAGGGGAAATTTTCACCAAAATATTTGACATTCTATCTCATGCTCCTCATGCTCCTATGTTATTTCCGTCCTCTTTTCCTCTTCGTTTTCTTCCAACTTATGTTTTTCAATGTGTTTCCCACACAGTTTTATCCATTTCTCGTGTCTTTTCACACAAATTTCACATGCATGCTTTCTTGTACGATGCAGCTATGCTCATCTATCTCTTTTTTCCATGTGCTTTCTTCACGTATTCTAAAAATTATCCCTAAAATGGAATCTCGCCCCATTGCTTGTATCTTTATTCTTCTATTCTGCCCCATAGACCATTCAAATATTTCCAAACCTGTTGCAAATCATCTACGCCCAATCCTGAATAGGATTAGGAATAGGAAAGTGGCTAGAAGCATTTAAATGTTACCTAACTGCACCAGAGCAAATCAATCATGCTCATTCTTCCCGCATCACAGAGAAAATTGTGCAAGACTCTCACTAAGAAACCTACTATTTAAAAGTACCAATATATTAGCCAATATATTTGCTTTTTATGTTCTGGATGAGAACCTAAGTTGAGTAAGGAGAAGATATCCATGCTTCCCTCCTCTCTAGAAGAACCTATTTTCTTCTTGCTGTCGGTATAAGAGTAGCTTAACCTGCGTTCCCGGTTGCTCTCTCCGAGAGTTTGCAATTCAATTTTTCTAGTTTTTGTGTTCAAGTTGAATTGGTTCCACTGCGCGGACGGAGACGGGAGCTATGCTGTCTCAGTTCTTTGGTCAATTGATCTCTCAGTCGATCTACTCCCCCGTCGTATAGGTCTTGTAACGAGTTTATTTTAACATCCAGCACCAAGCTTCAACCAGTAACTTTGCCTCTGCCTTTAATGCCAAGGCAAGGCCTCTTGGCTTTAATTGATGAGCTTAATTAGTTAACTTTCCTTTTCTCTGGTGTGCTTACTTGCTGACGCAATTGTTTATTTGAATATTTGTTCCCTTGAGTAACCAGCGGTATTGGAGAATCTTAGGTTTCATAAGGAACTCTCTAGGACAAGTAACACCTATCTTATTTCATTTTCCGAGTAATTTCCTAGTCGCTTCATAAAATCGATGTCATTATCTTCAAACTGCATTCTATACTTAGTTCTCATTAGTGAAATAACATGCCCCGCAAAGATGCTATAGTTCCTCTATTTATCTCATGTAGACCAAAAATGATCAGAATATTTTCTTTGGTGATCCTGTCTAAGGTTTTCTGATGCTTCTCCAGTTGACTCTTGAGTAAATCATTTTCCTTTCTGTCAAGTGCTTGTATTTTATCTTCACCTTCATTTACTCTCAAGATAATATCGTCAATTGCTCCTTGAATAAGGTTTTAAATTCCTCGCTGATTTCTCGTTTGAGTTCACTTCTTTCTGATGTGAGCAGCTTGTCTATTTCCTGAATACTCACCTTCATTCACTGCAGCCAGTGATCCACGGGTTGTCAGTAACTATTCTATACCACAGCACAATATCTCTCGAAGATAACTCTTAGATTACCCTTGATTTATCCAAAGTATCTTCTCATATTTTCCTTACTCTTATTCTATCACCATTCCCATCTCAATCTCACATTTAATCATCCTTTCCTATCCTTTTCCATCCTATCCCCGCGTTCTCCCCTGAATTCTTCTATTTTCTCAAAACACCTTCAAAATTTCCATTATACTCACTTGCTATGTGAGGGACGAGTTCAAATTGGCGTAAGTATCGTGAATATTCTGATTTATACTTTTTGACATGCTGTTTTGCCTTCTTATTCATGATAACACTACTCTTCAGCTATCATGCGATTCATTATCTACTTTCAATATACGAGGTGTGTCCGAAAAGTATCCGACCTGCGTTTTTATCTTTGCACCAGAGCGCTCGAGTGGCATCTGTGGGTTATCAGAGTAACCAGTAGACCCTCACAACTTCCTGAATACCGTAGTTACCGGCTGGACCCCTTAGGCAGTGAGCAGCGTGGGTTCATGTCCAACGTGTTCTTCCTGTTCGTCGTATTTGTGTAGTGAAACAAATTTGCATCGTAACTATAAACACATGATTCATCAACTGTAATAAGCTTCTCAAGGACATTTTCATGATCATTGACCATAGCCAAGTTGTCCAGAGCGATTTCATAGCGACGAACCTTCTGCTCGGTTGTGAGCAATTTTGGAATGAATTTCGCACAGACGCGAGTCATTCCCAAATTCTTCTTGAAAATTCCCTGAACAGTAGTTTTCGGTATTCCGAGATCATCTTTTAGTTCATGAGCATTCAATCGACGATGACATCAATCGCAAGTTGCACACGCTCGAAGTTTTCCGGCGTTGATTTCAGCGAATGTCGGTCAGAACGAGGATCACTGTCAACAGATGTACGGCCATTTTTAATCCGCCTGTACCATTCTTTTATCTGTTTTCTTCCCACACTTTCGTCCTTAAAGGCCTTTCGTATCATTTCAATCGTCTCCGTATGTCTCTTGTCGAGATTGCAGCAAAACTTGATGCTTATTCGTTGATCAGTTTTTTGTGACATCTTCGCCACTACACAAATACGACGAAAAGGAAGAATACGTTGGACATAAGCGCACGCTGCCCTCTACCTAAGGGGTCCAGCCGGTAACTACGGCATTCAGGAAGTTGTGAGGGTCTACTGGTTACTCTCATACTCCACAGAGGCCACTCGAGCGCTCTGGTGCGAAGATATGAAGGCAGGTCGTATACTTTTCGGACACACCTCGAATCTGGCTTTCTTACACACATTGTATTCTGCAATTCCCTTTCTTCGAGATCACTTACACATCCAGCATTCTAAACTCATCTTTCCAAATATTAACTGAAACTTTCCTGAGGGAACGCCTTCTCTAGATAAAAGTTATGATCAGTTAGTGATTAAAACTAAAGACGGCACTAGATTCCTGTAGTTTTGTCTTTCAGATAAGAATTCCAGGTATTTTTAAACATATGCATCAATTTAAAAATACTCATATGATTTCAAAACCCTCAACACATCTCTGAAACTTTTTATACATTTTATGAATATTTTTTATGAAATCCTGCATTTTTTAATGAATTTTCTTAGCTTTCCTCAACATTCCATACATTTGATAAAATATCGGTATATCTAAAAAATAATACTGGAGAATCACTACAAAAAACTGATAAAAAACGCGAGCATTTGACGCAAGGATGTTTCTCTCGCGTTTTAAGGCCTTTTTGGCGTGACTGAAGCGGTTAAACGACAAACTTTGCCTACGCAAAACACGCATCAAGGAGTTCGAAAAAATGCTTGTGTTGCATAAAATATAGTGTGCAACACAAAGGTTAGTTTACTCAAATAGGGTGCGATGTGTACAGTTCCAAGAGAAGGCGAGCGCGCACGAGGTGGAGCTGAGAACTGCACACATCGTACTCGATTTAAATTACATGTTTTACCGCCGTGTAGGGATGTTCGATTCTTTGGAGATCGATCTTTTGCGGCAAAAATATCGATCTTTTGAATCGATTCTCTACTAAGTTGATTCTTGTGAGAATTGATTCTCTTCCCTGAAGAACAAGGTGTTGATTTTTTTAAACTAAAATAAAATGGAAAAGAGACCACAAATCGTAAAAGCACACTCTCTCAAATAGAGCTTGTGATCATGCATAGCATATATGTATGCAGTCTGTTAATTGGTGTTCTACGTTCTGTTAAAATCTAAAATTCTGATTGGTTGGTCACTCAATGTTTTCCTCATTTCTAAGCTGCTGTTCCATTTGGGCGTAAAAAGAAAAGGGTTAGATGAACAGCCAATCACAGAACATCTGAAAATTTGTCTCTTCTCAAACGTGTTTGGTAATTGATTATTCATTTTGAGTTCTGCATTTTGCGCCCACATGAGATCCCACCTTCAGTTTTTTTTTGCTTGCCTAATCAGTCGGATGGACAGACTTTAATTTCAAATTTTGAAATTTGAACTGAAAATTTTTTTCTCCTGCAACTCAACAATTTCAACTTGACACGGTGCTTCTGAGCACTGTCGAACTTAATCAAGGTAGGCAATTATTTTTCACTTAATTTGAAGCTATACCTTTGATACCGTAATTTATCTTCTTCTAAGTAAAGTAATTTTTCACCCATGTGAACTGTAAAGTGGAAAAAACCGCTTCATGAGAAATGTTAACCTCATTTTTTCAGTTTCGTTTCTTGAATGCCTACTGTAAGAAAAATGGATGTTATTTTATCCGGATGGAAAATATTATATCCGTGGTATATTTAATAATTCATATGTTAAATAATGCTAGTTTACGTAAAATTACCGAATGTTTCTAAAATCATAGTCAACTGGGGAATAATGAGGGGAATAAAAATCTTGTAAAAAAACTAACCTAGAAATTTAAAACTACATTCCGCTCGTAAAGTAACCAGAAACATCTTAAAACCAAAAAATAAACTCTAACATCAGTTGAATTAAGACATAACTATGAATTTTGATATGCAGAATATAAAATACGTTAAAGGCTCCTTTCACAAGACATCTATTTGATCTTGGATCAATTCGAGAATCAATTCTTTCCAAAGAATCGAACATCCCTACCCCCTTGTTGAACAATAAACTACTAACTAACAGCAGCGTTGATTTTAGTATTCTGGAAAGAGTAGGATGATGCTCCTGATGAATTGTCTGCTTGTCTTCCAGATGTGCCGTTTGAAGGAACATTTTCCGTTTTCATTATATCATTGATACTTGGTTTGTAAAGTTGAAAAAAACCGGTTTCTGGGTCTGCTGACCTTTGCTGGAAGCTTTTCTTCTGATCTCATCCTGGTCCACCTTGCATTTGCTCAAATTAGGGCAAGAAGCATGAAGGAAAAATCTTTAGTTGCTGGGGAGGATTTCTTTGTCATCTTAGCTGAGTCTGTCCTGTCGGAGGACACATGGAATAATTTTTTCTCCGTACCTTGGTCTAAATTACGTTACTCCGGCATTGATTGTAAGGCAGAAAGTCTAATTTTAAGCATTGATAGAACTAAACTCGCGCCCTCTGTAATACCGGGTGCAAAAACTTACTCGCGCGCACCGATACACAATTCATGACGACCCTGAATTTTTTTATGCTATAGATTAGAACCCTTGTCAAACAGCTTTTCTTCTACGCCACATTCTTTGAGAACCCACTCATTACTCAATTTGTCCATTAGCGTTTTATCGCACATATTACGCAGAAATTGCATGCCGATTGCGTTGAATTTACTCTTGTGCTTTTCTTGATCCGTCTAGGTCTCACCTTCGTACAGCACGGTTGGTGCTAGCACAGAATTATGTACCGCAATTTTAGCTCTATTTGTTACAATTTTACTTTTCGTAATAGCCCGTACACTGCCGATAATCTTTCAACCCTCATTCATATGTCTGGAAATATCTGCATTTATCTTCCCGTCAGCAGTGAATAAACTTCCAACGATTATCAACTTGTTCTATCTTCTCTCTACTTAGGGTAATATGGCATTTCGTTTTCGCATCCCTACTTTCAGACACAATAATTTTAGTTTCATTCACGTTAATGTTGAAACCCATGCTCTCCTCCATGTTGGTATCCAATCTGCTCAACATCCTCTGCAAATCCTCGGCTGATTCTGCCGTAACGATCTTGTCATCTGCAAACGCA
>WSXT02224925.1:20543-31814 GCA_011762715.2 Neuroterus valhalla | reverse complement strand
TATATATATATGTATTTATGTATGCATACAACATATGATATATATGATTTCCTGGAAAGAACGAGTGTCTAAGTCGTCCGGCATTATCTGCCGTTCGTTGCGTGATTCGCTGCACTCGGCCGGCTTAGACACCACGTCACAAAATCGGCTGTATCTCCGAAAATAATTCGAACTTTTAAAAATCCGTTTCAGGGCATATTTATTGAGGTCTAAACTTTAAAAATATGAAAAAAAAATCGAATTTTCGAAATTTCTAGACCAGAATACCCCCTTAAAAGTGTTTAAAGTTTTGAAAATTGTCAAAATTCACTAATGATAGATCAAATTGCTGATGAAGAGAATTTCTCGTCAGAGTGTTAGCTACAAATCTATCAAAAAAACCGTTCAAGATCGCAAAAATTCCTTGCAAATAGATCATATCAATGGTGGAGGGAATTTCTCGTCAGAGTGTTAGCTACAATTTCATCGGAAAAATCGTTCAACATCGTCAGAACTCCTTGGAAATAGATCAAATTGATGGTGGAGGGAATTTCTCGTCAGAGTGTTAGCTACAATTTCATTGGAAAAATAGTTCGAAATCTTTAAAATTTCTTGATAATGGATCAAATTGATGGTGGAGGGAATTCTCCGTCAGAGTGTTAGCTACAAGTTAATCGGGAAAATCTTTCAAAATCTTAAAAATTACTTGAAAATAGATCAAATTGATGGTTGAGGGAATTTCCCGTCAGAGTGTAAGCTACAATTTCATCGGAAAAAGAGTTCGAAATCGTCAAAATTTCTTCATAACGGATCAAATTAATGGTGGAGAGAATTTCTTGTCACAGTGTGAGCTACAATTTTATCAAAGAAATCGTTCAGAAATTGATCAAATTGATGGTGGAAGAAATTTTTCGTCAGAGTGTTAGCTACAAGTCCATCGGAAAAATCGTGAGAAATATTTGAAAATCGTCAAAATTCCTTAATAACGGATGGAATCGATAGTGGAAGGAATTTCTCGTCAGAGTGTTAGCTACAATTTTATCAAAGAAATCGTTCAAACTCGTCAAAATTCCTTGGAAATAGATCAAATTGATGGTGGAGGGAATTTTTCGTCAGAGTGTTAGCTATAAGTTCATTAGGAAAATCGTTCAAAATCTTAAAAATTACTTAAAAATAGATCGAATTGATGGTTGAGGGAATTATCGTCAGAGTGTTAGCTAAAGTTTCATTGGAAAAATAGTTCGAAATCGTCGGAATTCCTTGATCATATCAAATTGATGGTGAAGGGAATTTTTCGTTAGAGTGTGAGCTACAATTTTATCAGAGAAATCGTTTGAAATCGTCAAAACTACTTGAAGATCGATCAAATTGATGGTGGAGGGAATTCTTTGTCAGTCTTTTCTACAATTTCATTGAAAAAAATCGTGTGAATCCCTTGATAATACATCAAATTGATTGTCGAGGGAATTTCTTCTTAGAGTGATAGGTACAATTTTGAAGGAAGAATTGTTGAGAATCATCAAAATCTCTTCTTAGATAGGTCAAATTGATGGTGGAGTGAATTTCTCGTTAGGGTGTTACAAGTTCATCCAAAAAATCGTTCGAAATCGTCAAAAATCCCTAATAATAAATCAAACTTATGGTAAAGAGAATTTCTCAATAGAGTTGAAAATCGCCCTTCCGGAAAAAAGCAGATAATTGTCCAGTCTTGGTAACCAAATTACGAAAGATGTGGAGGGCCTAAAAAATCAGTTAGAGTGTAAGCTACAATTTTGCGGGAAAGTCGTAGAAATCTCTTCAATAGATAAAAGTGATGACGGAGGGAATTCTTTGAAATGAGTTTCCCTTTCTTAAGAGAAACGACTAGGAGTGTCCGATAAAATTCGTCAAAGTGTTATCTACGACTCAATTCGAAAAATGATTTAGTATTGTTAACTCAAATGTTTTATTTCGACAATCATAGCATCGAATCTTATATTCTCATTTTGAAATGTTCGAATCTCTCTGATGATGGATAGAATTTTTTGTGAGAGTGGCCTACTTGAGATTCAAGCTGCTAAGAGTGTCTAAAAATATTATTCACTCTGATGAAAAATTTTAGCCTTTATAAATTGAAGGATGTAAACCTGGATGTCCTAAATCGATTGTATCATATATGTGGTAAGAACGTCGACGATTCTTACCTTCTTAAACTTTTCAGTCACATCTTTAACATAAAGTTGGTTCCACCATTTAATTCATCTCCGCTTCCATTGGTGTGAATCTTGAATTCGCCTCTTTCTATTCATGGCTGGGGTTCCGAGAAAATCGTAGTGGGCAGGGAAAAGAAGTGCACTCTCGTGCATTGCTATCGTAAGAGAAGAAAGTTTGAAAGGATCAGTGGGAGGAGATGAGAGAAGGATATGGTAAGGGAAAGGAGAGAGATAAGAAAAAAGAAGGAGGAATGCAATTGGAATGGAAAAGGAAAGAAAGAAGATTTAAATGAAGGAAGGAGGGAAGAGGGAAGAAATAGGGCATAAAAAAAGAGAGAAGGTTTGGGATAAAGGACAAAAGAGAGGAAAGAAAGAGAAAATTGGGAGAAGGGGGAAATTCGTGGCACGTCGTCTTCCGAGACACGTGGCGTGCTTTTGAAATGCTTCCACATGTACATGCGTGTAATACCATTGCATTGCTCTCTCGCATTTTGCAGTCTCTTTCTAGAAGGAGAGAGAGGAGTGTCACCAAGAATGCTCCTTCCCCGACGCTAAACACGTGTCAGAGACAGGAATGCGCGTGTCTCCTTTCCTGGAGGTGGTTCCCAGTTTCCCACCTCAAGGAAGCACGTGACCTAGTTTCAAAGTAAGGAGAATGATGGATGTGTATGACATATAGGATTGCGAGGAGAAAAGGTGTGAGAAGGAAGAGGAGCCAAAACATATTTAATTGCGCATTTGAAGAGTTTTTTTCCATCCCTTTCCCTTAAAACCTTTGCTTTCCACTTCTTATTTATCTTCTTCAACTACTCCAACTTTTTCTAGCTCAATCATTCATTTTTCTTCAATCATTTCTTCTTTTTCAGGAACCTCTTCCTCTAAAACTTCACTAACTTCTTCTTGCCACCTTCTTCTCTCCTCCTCTTCTTTTGTACAACCATTTAATATATGCTTCTATGTCTCCTCTATCCATACGTCCACTTCTCTATTTTCTCTTCTCCCCCTTCTCCTAATCCTTTTATTCCTGTACTTTATTCCCCAGTCTCTATGTAGCTATTCTTTTTCATTCCTCAACATCTTTCAAAAATCTTAAGCAATCGTCTATCACCTTACGTCATTTATTGTATCTTTATTTCCCTATCCTTCTCTATTTATCACCTGCCTTTCTCTATTTCTCTTTTATCAGAGTCTATATTTCCTTCCTATTCCTTCCCTTATTCATTACCCTTACAAGTTTTTTAAATCTTCTTTCTTAATTCAGCAGATATATTTTCGATTAGGAATGATAATTTTGAATATAAACAAGAGGAACCTTTGACTAGAAAAATGGGTTTGTAACGAGATAGTGATATTTCAAACTGCAGAGATATAGTTTTATTGAAAATATTTATTCTTGAAAAAAAAATCTTCAACTAAAAAAATTAATTTTCCAAAAAATATGGAAATTTAGAACTTCCGAGATGTATTTCTAACAAAAATGAATAATTTTCAACAAAGAAAAATTAATTTTTGAAGGAGAATTACACATTCACCTGAGAGTTTGGGTTACCAAAAGAAATGATGATTTTTTAACCGAAAAGAATAATTTCAAAAAACATATATAAACAAAATATGTAAATTCTTTAAGATCAGTTGCATGCCAACCAAATTGTTGAATTTTCAACAAAATAAATGAGTCTTCAACAAAAAATGAGTTTTCAACAAATTTTCAGAACTTCTAATTATAGAGATGTGGATTTAATAAAAATTATTAACCTTTCTCCAAAAAAGAACAATTTTTTGACAGAGGAGTTCAAAATTCAAGTAAGTAGTTGATTTTCCTCCCAAAAAGATTTATTTTCTTCCTAGAATTATTAACAAAATACGGTAATTTTACAGGAAAGACGTGAATTTTTGGAATGAAATAGAATAATCCCAAAAAAAAAAATGTAGCACTCAAATTTTCCATTCAACAGACTCATTTTCAACTAAAAATTCAACAAATTTTCAACTTTATTCTCAAATTTTTTAACCACGGACATGAAGTATTAAATTTCTTATATAAGAGATAAATATTAAACTTAAAAAATTTAATTTTTAAGAAAATATTGAAATTGCGAACTACGATGATGTAGTTATAAAAAAATGATCAATTTTCAAGAACAAATTATTTTCGACGGAGATTTGAACATTCAACCAGTTATTTACAACATATTATTGAAATTTTCAACACTAGAGATTTAGTTTTACCAAAAATTATTAATCTTTGACCGAAAAAGAATTATTTTTGAACAGAGGATTCCAACATTCAAGTTAGTAGTTGATGTTTCACTCAGAAAGAATCATTTCCTCCCAAAAAGATGAATTATTAACAAAATATGTTAATTTCACAGAAAATTCCTGAATTTTCTGTATGAAAAAGAATAATCCCCAAAAAAATAAAGAATGAAACATTCAAACTTTCCATCGAAATAATCATTTTCAACTAAAAATTCAACAAATTTTCAACTTTATTCTCAAATTTTTCAACCACGGACATAAATCGTCAACTGAGAGTAAATTTTCTGTGAAATAAATGCATTTCCGAAAATAGTTGAATTAAAATAGTTGCATCTTCAACAGAAAATATGGTTTTTTAACCATGGAGATTAATTTCTTTCTAAATAAGACAAATTATAAACGAAATACGTCAGTTTTTGAGATAATAGTCGCATTTTCAAAAAAAAAAAAAGTTGCATTCTTGACAAATTGTTTAATTTCCAACTAAGGAGATAAATATTTAACTGAAGGAATTATTGTTTAGGAAAATATTGAAGAATATTCAAAGGAGAGTTAAACATTTAACAAAAAAATTGAATCACCAAATGAAATGATGATTTTTAAACCAAAGAGAATGATTTTTTCAAGAAAAAGACGAGTTAATAAAAGCATACGTTAATCCTCAAAAATAGTTGCGTTTCCAACGAAATTGTCCAATTTTCAACCAAATGAATAAGTCTTCAACTTTGTTGAAATTTGTTGAAAACACGTTTTTTTCCTTGAAGACTTATTCATGTCGTTGGATATTCAACAATTTCGTTGTACACTCAACTATTTTTCAAGGATGAACGTAATTTTTGAAAAATTCGTCTTTTCCTGGAGAAAATCATCCGTTTGGTTACAAAAATGAAAAGAGAAGAAGGAGCAATAGATCTCAAACATGAGATTTGCAGGAGAGGGAAGGAAGGAAAGGGAGAATGGAAAGATAAAGTTAAAGGGATTTTATAGAAGGAGGAGAGGAAAAATTCAAAGTGTGTGAAGATATAATAGGATGTGTGATTTGGCTGCATGGGAGGCAATGGGGAGCAGAAAGGAGGGCGAAAGGATAATTTGCATATTTTGAAGGAAAGAGAAGAGAAAATGCAGAGTGTCTAAATGAGATGAGGAGATATGGGATCATGTACGTAATTATTGCTTAAGAAGCAAGGGGTGGAAGGGAGGGCAGAAAGAAAATTTTGAGCGAATGTGAGAGGAGAAGAGAAGGAAGGAGAAGAGAAAATAAAGAGTTTGTGTTTTGGTAAAAAAGTTGTGAGAGCATCTTTGGGATGGTGGCATGAGAGACCATGAGGATAGAAGATAATTGCCAGAGAACAATAAGAAAATTCAAGAGAAGAGAATAAGGTGAAATACACAGTATGTAAGTAAAGGAGATAGGAGAGCATACATGAGATGGTTGTATGGAAGGGAATGATGAAGAGGGAAGACGGCAATGGAATTCAAAGCGAGAATACAAAATTGCAGAGTATGTGAATGGTTGAAGAAGATGTTAGAGCATCTATGGGATGGTTGCATGAGAGGAAAGGAGGAGACAATAATCCTCTTCCCGACTCGACAATTCATATCTACTGATGCGGAAGAGCAACTTTGAGGCAAAAAAGAGTTTGATATATTCAGAAATATTGTGGACACTTGTCATACGTTATCCAGACCACGATCGTTCAGGCAGCACCCTTATTCCAAGGGTAAACAACCCCCCAAGGGGTTGCTTCGAGTGGTCTAGACTCAGACTTGAAATCATGGTACCCATAATCCTTCGCGTCCCCTTTCGTTCTTCCGATAAATTCGATCATTCGTTTTGAAAAAGGATTTCTCGAAGCGTATGCATACATCCTATACACTTCTCCAATCTCGACGGAAATCTTACAAGGGATGAGTAATCCCATCCTAATATCTATTTTATCAAATTTGTGCAAATTAATTAATCGTCTTATCTCTTTTTGACATTATTCGATTTTGGAAGATCTTTCTCTTCTCTGTACCTCTAAAACTTCCACAACATTATCTAACCATCCTCTCCTCTTTTTATCAATTTTCATGCAATCATTCCACATGTGCTTCCTTACCCTCCTAACCTATTTACATACTCTGCACTTTCTGTACTCTCCTTCCCTAAAATTGGAATAACATCCTCCTAGTACCACCCTCTCTCCATTTCCACAATTTCTCAAACTCTTCCTTTCTTCTTCTCCTCTACAGGATTATATACCTCTTTTAACCATTCAGATACTCTGCTTCTTTATTTCCTTCTTCTCTAAAATTTGTTCAAAATACCTTTGCCATTCTTTACCTTCATTCTTATGTTATTGCATATAATAAATTGTTCAAACAATTTTTTTGTAACAATTTATTCAAACGTATAATTGGATTCCTTATTGTAGAGGGCTTAAATGTGGGTAATAATAATAATTATGAAATCTTTTTTGTTCCAGGTAAGCAAACGGCAGAACACGTATTCTGGAGAATAATGAGTAGCCAGTAAGTTTGAAAAAGAATTTAATTAAAGAAATACTAAGGGGTTACACACTACTCTATAGTCTGCACCCTTTTGAATCTTGGAATTTCTATACTTTTCCTACGTTTTTGTACTCCCCCTTCTTCATTCATGATGTGTACCCTTAGGGTGTACATAACTCCCATTCCGTGACATCTTCAATATAAACCTTTTACATCCCTCATTTACCTTCTCTGCATTTTACTTAATTTCTTCCTCTAAAATTTGTTTTACATTATCTTAAATATTCCCTCTCTCCTGACTCCTTCTAAAACAATTATCTCATACATTCTTCGATGTCTTCTTCAAACATTCCAAAGTCTGCATTCTCTCTTCTCTCTTCTCCTGATTTTTTCCTAGCATGCTCGCGCCATCTTTCTCTCTCCTCCTCCCATCTCAGGCGACCATCTCATAAATGCTCTCGTACCTTTCTAAGACATTTACATACCTTGCACTTCCTTTTCCCTCCTCCACTAGAATTTTCTCGACACTTTCTTATTATTCTTCCTCCTCTTTTCCTCTCATACAACTATTCTTTACTCGCTTCCATATCTTCCTTAAATATTCACGTACTTTGCATTTTCTCTCCTCTTCTTCCCTAAAATTTGCCCAACAGTCTCTCGCCATCTTCCCTTTTCCTTCTGTACTTACCTCTCCTCATTCACGCTCATCCAACTAGTCCAGGCATGCTCCCATATCACTTTTATCCATTCCCATACTCTGTATTTCCTCTTCTTTCCTTCTCTGAAATTTGATCAACATGATCTTAACATCTTTCCCTTTTCTCATGCAACTATCTCATTAATTCTCTCATATCTCCTCTATCTACTCTTATACTCTACATTTCCTCTCCTTTCCTCTCCCTAAATTAACATTCCATTCTCCTGATATCTCCCTTTCTCTACCCCCTTTCGTTCTCTCTTTTTGAGCAATTATTCCATGCATATTATCATATCTCTTACATCCATTCAGATGCTCTGCATCTCTCTTCTCTTCTTCCTTAGTAGATGCTCAATATTATCTCATTATATCTTCCCCTAAAATGAGCCTAATATTCTCACGCCATTCTCCCTTCTCTACGTTTTCACCCTCCTCTCTCATGCAATTATCTCATACAAGTTACCATATCTCTTCCATTCATTCACACACTCTACATTTCCTCTTCTCTCCTTCTTCAAAATTTGGTTAACATTAGTTTACCATCTCCTCCTTTCCTCATTTTCTCCCATGCAACCATGAATATCCTGTTTTATGTTCACTCAAAATTTTCATATAATCTCCTGTCATCTTCCACTCACCTCACTCCTTCTCATGCAATCATCCCATACCTGCTTTCATATCATATCTTCCCTAACTATCCACATACTCTGCATTTCCTCTCCTCTCATTTTCTAGGATTCGCTCAACATTCATTTCGTTCCTTTCTCTCTTCATCTCTCCCCTCCTCCTTTCCTCTTATGCAACCATCACATACTTGCTGCCGCATCGCTTTTATTCTTCACATACTTTATAGTTTCTCTTATCTCCTGATTCGAAATTTGTTCAACATTAGCTTGTCATCCTCCTCTCTTATGATTCCATCTCATTCAACTATCCTATTCATTCTCTAATATCTTCTTCACCTATTCCCATACTCTGAACCTCCTCTTGGCTCCTTCCTTAAAATTTGCCTAACCTTATCTTGTTCGAATTCTCCTCTTTACCTCTTCTCTCTTTTTTTCCTCTCATGCATGTCACATTTTCTCTTTTTTCTACTCACATACTCTGAACTCTCTATTCCCCTATTCTCCAAACTTCGCCTAACATTCTCTTGCCATTCTTCCTTCTACTGATGTCCTCCCATGCCACGATGCTATGAATGCTTCCATACCTCCTTTACTCAATTACATACTCCGCATTCTTTTCCTTCTCCTCCCCTGAAATTTTTCTAACAATCTCTTGCTTCTCTTTCCTCTTCACCTTCTCTTTCCTCCTTTCTTCTGATGCAACCATCATATACCTGCTGCCGTGTCTATTTTATTTATTCACATACGCTACATTTTCTCTTATCTCCTCATTCAAAATTTGTTTAACATTAGCTTGTCTTCCTCCTCTCTTATGATCCCTTCTGATGCAGCTATCCCATACCTTATCTCATATCTCCCTCACCCATTCACATACTCGGAATTTCTTCTTTGCTCCTTCCCTAAAATTTGTCTATCCTTATCTTGTTAACTTCCCCTCTATACCTCTCTTCTCCTTTTTTCCCTCTATTGCTATCATCACATGCATGCTAACATTCTTCTTTTTTCTACTCTTATACTCTGAATTCTCTCTCCTCTTATCCTCCCTAATACGCCTATCGTTCTCTTGACATTCTTCCCTCTCCTTTATTCCTCTCATGCAGCCATTCTATGAATGCTTCCATATCTCCTTCACTCATTCACATACTTCGCATTCTTTTTCTTCTCCTCTCCTGAAATATTCCTAACAATCTCTTGCTACTCTTTCCTTTTCACCTTCTCTTTCCTCCTTTCTTCTGATGCAACCATCATATACCTGCTGCCGTGTCTATTTTATTTATTCAAATACTCTACATTTTCTCTTATCTTCTCATTCAAAGTTTGTTTAACATCAGCTTCTCTTCCTCTTTTCTTATGATCCCTTCTCATGAAACTATCCCATACATTATCTCATGTCTTCCTCGCCTATTCACATACTCGGAATTTCTTCTTTGCTCCTTCCCTAAAATTAGTCTTACTTTATCTTGTCAACTTCCCCTCTCTACCTCTTCTCTCTTTTTTCCTCTCATACTATCATCACATACGTGCTACCATTCTCCTTTTTTCTACTCACATACTCTGAATTCTCTCTCTCCTTATCCATTCTAGGTATGCTTTCATATCCCCTTCACTCGTTTACATACTCCGCATTCTTCATCTTTCCTCCCCTAAAATTTTCCTCACGTTCTCTTGCTACTCTTTTCTCTTTACCTCCTCTCTCCTCCTTTCCTCTGATGCAATCATCCCGTAAATGCCTTCATATCTCTTTAATCTGTTCATACACTCTTTACTTCCTCTTCTCTCATCCTAGACATGCTCTTATATCTCCTTTACCCATTCAAATACTCCGAATCCTCTCTTCCCTTCTCCAAATAACAGTCATTCTGCTCTTTTCTCATTTTCTCTCATGCAGAGATTCTATAAATGCTTTGATGTCTCCTCCACCCTTTCACATACTCTGATTTTTCTCTTCTGATCGATGTCCTAATAGATTGTTCCTTTCACTCCCTTCCCTAGTCTCTATCTAGCTTTTCTCTATGTAGATATCCAGTCGATATCTTCTCCCCTCATCGTTTTTTTGTATATTTCGGAACTCCTCTTTTTTTAATCATTTTACATCATTCCTCGTATCTTGTTTCCCCCATCCTGATCCATCTATCTACCACCTTTATAACTTTATCTCTTTTTTTAATCCCTCCTTCTCTCATCCCTAGATTTATTTTGAAATATTTTCTTGTTTCTTTTTATGACTTTAGCTCACCTGCCATCTTCCTTTCCTTTCCGTAGTTTCTCTGCGAATTGTGACGCCCTCCTTTCGTTGCAGAATTACAAAGACATTGAAGAAGGTCATAAATATGCAATTTGAGTGATTCGACCAATAGTTTGTGTTTTCAGCTGCTCGGATTTCTTCCTCTTTACTTTTCGTCTTCGCGACTCTTATTTTAAATGCGACATTATCATTTACCATGACATAGGCACTGCTTTGACATAATGTATCGCCAGGCGACCGTAAAATGCATTATTCATCGAATCGTCTGCTTTTACTCGACGATTTTCTGGCACCCGCGATTTTGCAACTTGGTCGACGTTCCCGTCGTCGTTTGGTCTCTTTGAAATTTACATTTATACATTTTCTTTGTACATACTTCTTATTCAGTTCCAAATGCTACCTCTTCATTTTCTTTCCTGTCCATGTTGAATGAAAATTGGTAATCATTGCACTTTTAGTCTGTCAAAGATTCACTGATATGCTCGTAAAAGAAAGAGCATCAAAAAATTGAGGACAGAGGTATTCGGTTTCTCCTCTACTTTCCTCTTATCTTTTTTCATCCTCTCTTTTTCTATATTACCCTAGCCTATGTATGATTGTGGATGAAAAGGAATCTCCGACTTTTTATAATTTTCCCTTATTCGCCTTTTTCCAAACTTCCCATTACTTCTCCTAATTTATTCTCCCCACATCTCTTTTCTCTTACTCTCCCCTCTCTCTCGATTGCATACCACATCAAACAGCATCCTTTCCAATTCAAAATCGAGATCGAAAATAAAA
>WSXT02224914.1:0-16651 GCA_011762715.2 Neuroterus valhalla | reverse complement strand
AACGTCGGTCTGTAGCAATTGTTTGATCAATGAAAATACATATATATTGAACGTATGACCAAAATAATTTTCATTTTTTCAATTTACGAGAAAATTTCCTCAAAAATTAAACGTTCAAAGAAAGGACAAATTTGAGACTTTGTCTTGAATTTTGGATTATTACTTACCCGTTCATTCCGTGATTTCTGACCATTGCCTGGAGAGAATCTCTACCGTTTTCTATGATATGAACAGTACCGCGGATACTTCGGTTGAATAGGCATTGAAGATTAAGGAGTCCGCGCCCGCCTTTACGGCGTGCAATGCATAAGCGCGGAACGGACGAGTTAATGTGCAAGCTTTCCTTCATATGCATCATCTTGCGCGTAGTGGTATCAAGAGCCCTGAGCTCGTTCAAGGTTCTTATATATATCTTATATATAAGATATAAAATATAAAATATACCGCAAAATGATACGTAATGACATGTACAATAAGATTAAAATACAGATACAACGGATGAAAATAAAACAAGAAAAAGGGAAAATATGGCTACCAGCGAAATAATGTGAAGGTACGAAAAATCATAATACTAGACACTTAAAAATACGAATTTGATTCAGTATGTAAATGGCATTCTGTCTCACACTATAACAGTAGGTAACAATAAAATAAGAATATATTGAGTTCTCAAATAATTGAGTTCTCCTTATCAGGTAAGTTATATATCTTTTCTTCTGGAAATTTATACTGTATCTTCTATACTGTACCAAGTCCCGTTCTGGTAGCAATTTCTAGCGATTGCTTGCCTCTAACATTCAATCTTGGCACTAGATACATCACGGCTCTCGTATCGAAATCGGCCGCCATTATTAATCTGCCTTCTATATTTCGGATAGCAACCTCGAAAAGGACCACCTCTTCTTTGAATCCTTAAAGTTCTTTCATTGGGGGTAAGGTAGCAGCTGACATAGTCAATGTCTGAGTTCTTCACGTGCGCGAAGCCTTTTCCAGCCACATGGTTTTCTACCACGACTTACTTTGGGTTTGATGTCTAAATGACTGCCGCGTCCAGGGTTTCCAACTAGCATGCCGTACCAAATTTTGTAGCGGGTGCCATTCCGATCTGGTACTCTGCAACTTTAAGACTCATGTTTGTACCCAAGACTCTTCAATCATTGAACGACATGGATCTTCTGTCGTACCCTGCTCCCGATATTTATCCGATTTTGACTCGTGAGATTTTCGTTGGTTACTCCGCCACCTGTTCATTTATACCTACGAATCCTTGACTTGCCGTCTTCCAGTCACTCTAGCGAACGAGAGTTTCATATCTCTATTCTTTTGTTAAGTTCATTTTTGTGGCCTCCTTCACGTCTTCTGAGGACCTAATGCTGTTAAGGTCCAAGAGTTTCAGCATTACTTGAAGTACCAGACTCCTCACTACTCTAGCATCTCCTAGCTTCGCCTTGACTGCATCCGATAAAACCATGGTGCCTTTCCCAAGCTTCAGCAGTATTTTTTCAGTCTCAGTTCGTCGTATTGCATGAATTTAAGTTTTTTTCTTCCTTGACTTGATTTTCGACCTGATATTCTTTGATTCCTTGCTGCTGCTTACACCCAATTTATTACTTATTAGGGTTAGCCTGCCCTTGAATTGCAGCGTACCTTTCCCTTGTGGACTGTATCTAATCCATTTTTAAGGTTTCGTCGTGCCTCCTCTTATCAATCGATCGTTATTGCCTTCCTTTGTTACAATGGTAGTCTTTCCTAGATGTGTTATATCAGCACATCGTGCTTGGTAGAATGGTCCGAAATATTTAGGGACAGATACACCCTCGGATAGCAGTCATACCCGAGTTCCAATAACTGTTACGCTAAGTATAGTTCTCATTCACGTGGCATAGTATTCCTTGCATTTCTCACTTTTCAATTAGGATTTCTCAAACAAAGAGCACTATACTCCCTCGTGAAGACAAATACATACTTGAGACAACCGTATAGAACTGTCTTAAAGTTTTCTCTAACAGTTATATTCGGGTCTTCAGGAGATTATGTTTTTATTTTTATTTTCAAAGTTTGAATGTAAGGCAAGCGTTGCCCATGTCAAGAAAAGTAGCATTTTCTAATCTTTCTCCATATTTAACTGTAAAAACGAATTACCAAATTTTCACCAAGCCTCCAAAGATCGGTAATAGCTGGTTATTTAGTCTAGCATGATCTGAAACTACATATATTCTGATATCCAAGTTATCCACAATAAAGGGCAATACCATGGGAAAGAGAACTTTGTCATTTTGTGTCATCAACGGTTGGGCAACTTTTGAATAAGATCCAATCCTTCAGCCTTCTTACCTCATATTTCTCCAGCTCACACTTTGAATAGAATGTGCATTTAGTATTTCTTTCTCTTCTTCTCTAGGGGAATGATTTTTCCTCTGTTCATGGACTTTCTACTTTTATTTTTTAAGTTCTTCGAATAATGAGAACTTCTGTGAGCAAATTTTTTTTTCTTGAACAGTCGGTCAATGATTATAGATTTTCCGTTTTTCAATTAAATGATTCTTATAATCTCGGTTTGGATTTTCTTGCATTCTAAAGATATTGATGGGAATGAAAAAATAGAATTTTAGTCTGCGATAGAGATTCCCGTGTAAAGCGGAGGATTCCCTTCAATGTTGAAATTCTAGGACCTTGATTTCTGTAGAAATCGGCGCTATGTGAGTTTTGACTTACGGCCCTGGATAAAAATAAATTAATATCTGAATGCCACCCTGGCGGCTCAGCATCTGGATAGTAGCGCAAGTAACTAAAAGTCTCTTGACGATAAAAGGGATCTAGAAGGCTCAAGCTACATCATAACGATTACACCACATTTAATAATTCAAGAAATATAACATTCATTAGTAGGCGTTTTTCCCACAGGAAAGACGAGAGAAAGTAATCATTTTTACTTTGAAAAAAGGGCTTACGAGGGAAGAGAAAGAAAATTACCTCCATCACTTTCAACATTTTCTTCTCGATAAAAGAAACATTGAATACTGGCACTTCCAAGACGTATAACACAACGACCACCCTGACAGCCTAGAATGTCTAGAGTGGCGCAAGTACCTTAAAGTCTCCTGACATAAGAACCACATCAAAATCAATCAAAAATACAACATTTGCAGGTATGTGTTTTCCCTATAGAGGAAATCATACAAAAGTCTTCATTTTCTTTTGAACGAAATGTCTCATAGAAAGAGGGAGGAAATCACCTTCTCCACATTGGAATTTACTCCTGAAAGTAAGGAACCATTGGATAATCGTACTGTTGAGATAATAAATTATCGTTGACCCAGCGTATAACACTGAATCTAGATAAGAACTATCGCCCTGAAGCGAGAATATCAGGATACTTGTACCGACATTTGACCACTCGAGTTCAAAAATACAGTTGAAAATACCGAGAAGAAGCAACTCACATTGCTTGGGGTTCGCAGTCAATCCTTAATGCAAAAGTAACAATCCCCTCATGAGACAAGACAAGCAATCGAATAATATAAAGAGCAACGCTAGTCTAAAGGCACGTATGAAGGTACTTGATGCTCAGTGTTAACCAAACAACTTGATTCGAACGAGGCTCAAAAAAAAAGACGCCGAAAATCGCGCTTCTTTCCGACACATCCCCCTCGCAAACCTTCTTAAATCCAACGAAGATTTCTTCCAATCAACCTTCTGCGCTGTCGCAAGTGTCATAGCGGGCGATGGCCCTGGCACCGATTCCTATAAAAATCAAAGTCATTTCACAAGTTGGCTGAATTCACATGCACCCTTACCATCGGCAGTTCAACTTGAACGAAAGCTCCCTTCAAAAGCTTAACTAGCCGACCATACGATCAAGGAGCAGCCACTACAAACTGCAGCTTTACAAAATTGAAGAAGTTGACTAATTTTGAGAAAATAACATGAATGCTTTTTTTCTCATATCCACAAAAATGACAAGAGCCTGTAAGTGTTTGGTTTTGCAGTTACAAAAGCTGCCATCACTTAAAGAATTTGCAACTTAAAAAAGGGAAAATCGATTTTCATAAGTTTTCCTTTGAAGACTTCGAATCCATTTCTGAATGATTCTGTTGTTCCGAAGCTAGGTGGTCGTCTGAATTAGGCTTCCATTGGTTGTGATGAAGGAAATTCTGTGATTTGACCTGCTTAACATCATGATTCAGTTCTTGGTACTCGACATGCGCGATTGCGATTGATGCTTTGTGGCATTCAGCTCACTTTGTACAATTTACGACGAGGATTATGGATTATCCGGGACAGAAATGAAGTAAAGGGCCTCATACGTAATTGTGTAATCTGCGTACGCGATCAAGCTTTGGTTTTTCATCAACATATGCATAGCTTTGCTATTTTTTGCACGGTGAATAAAGCATTTACGCACTCTGGAGTGGACTACGTCGGTCCTTTTTGTATTCGCTTTGCCCCCAGTAGATAATGAAGAAGTTACGTTGTACTTCTTGACTATACTTCTTGAGGTTCCTTAGTGGCCTACAAGTGCTTTGTTGGGCATTGAGGAATGCGTGCTCAACTTTACAGCGATAACACTTTTGACGGTGCCGATCAAAGTCTGGAAGTGAACGTGGCTCACCTACATCAAGGCCCTGATCTCAATAATTTCTTATCAGTTAGGGGAACTACGTAGCATTTCATTCCACCAGCCGCTCCTGACTATGGTGGGCTTTGGGGAGCAAGGGTAAAAAGTCTGCAATATCATTAACGTACGTGTATTGGATCACATACTTCAACGTTTGAAGGGTTTACCACTACTGCTGCTCACATCAAAGCTTGTCTAGACTCCACCCTATGTACCACATTCGGAAGAATCCCATGAATCAGACATGATGCGCGCCTTCCTTCCTAATGGTCATTCAGCCATTCAGTTCAGTTTGAACTGTCACTTCAGAGTTCGGCCGACCAATTCCGAATCTTTGTTCACTGCCTCTCCTAATGTTCGAGGCTGCTGAATTGACTGGTGGTCCAAGTACTGAAGTCCCATAGCAAACGCGATGTTGAGAAGCAATCATTTTGCAATACTACTTTTTTTCATTCTGTTAGTTGTAATTTTTCCACCATGGCAAATTTATAGGACTGCGGGCGGCAGACGAAATCAGCGATTTCTCTCGAATTTTGTGCTGAAGTCTCAACGCGAAGCGAGTGATGTGTAATATGTGCATGCATCTGTGTGTTTTGAATGCACAATCAATTTATCATTTTTCATGCTTATCTGATAGAAGTGACTGAAGGTCAGTGAGAGTACTTCTAAGCTCTGACAAGCTTGACAATCGTTCCTTCGCGCTGATTTTTCAGAAATTCATGGTAAAATTTGTTTCGGTTTTCGAACACGCCTTAATTTTCCAATGTTTCCGAATGTGCTTCAAAATTTTTTTGCTATCAAGAAATTATCTTTTTTTTTTCTGATTTACAGTATAGACTTTGAAAGGCGTAAATACATACGAATCTTGAATCTTTGGAGCTGCTACGTGATGCACGATCAGTGTTTTCTTATTTCGACTATTGCAGTTGTTGTGAAACAGGAATTCTCTAAAAGAGCATATTCATCTTATCTTCAAAATGAAATAAGTTTTCTAAATTTGTACATAAGTTCAAAGGTTTCCAAAGTTGAAAGAAAGTTTAATTGATTTCCATACGATTGGAGTAAATGGAAGGAACTCTCAAACATTTTATAATTTTAACATACATTCAAAAGAAAGTAACGAAAATTGCGGGGTTTTTTCGAGGAGCTTCAAAATAATTGAAATATCTTAAGACATTTTGGCAGAAAAGTTTGAATTTCTCTCAATAAAGTCATGCAGTCGAAGATCGTTCCTTCGGACTGAACTTAAAAAAATGTATTATGAAAGTTATTCTGGTTTATAGAGACACATTTAATATAAAAAAGAAGGTCATAGAAATATGCCTATTCTCATAAATTACCGAAAATTCATAATATTTGTAGAAACTTTTGACAATTTATTAGGAATGTCTTCAGAGTTGCAGAACAAACGTGGAAATTTGTGTAAGGTTTCAGCAACTTGTAAGGAGTTCAGAAACTGTGTGAGGATCTCAGAATTGCTCCATATGAAAGGTTTAAATTTTTAAGTAACTTACGAAAATTCTTGAAAGTGCCCAGACCTTCGGGGATTGAGGAGTCTCTCAGGGGGTAATAGAAATCTATGGAAGCTCCTATTCTTTTAGGTCTTACTTAGGATTAAAATTTCTTATTACAGGTATGAAGTAGTAGATCATCTTCCCCATTTTCAAATACTAAACTTCAGGCGACCGGTGCTCTCCTTAGTTTACAACACAAACCCTGTTGGTAAAGCTTAGAATTAAGCGCCTCAACACGAGCAGCTTATCCGCTTGATGATACGACGTTAGCGACCCAGCGGCCAAGTGACATGTATATCTCGCGCCGAAATTGTAACATTGCAATCAATTACGCAAATCTGTGGGATATAGGGAACTCGATCAGGTAAATCGGGAATGGGAATCAGTTCTCTCTAAGGAAAATGGAATATACGGTGTACTCTGTGTATCTATTGCTTGTGCCCGGCATTTCTAAAAAATCTCAACTCTTAATGTTAATACCTCCCACACTAGGAGTCTGAATTCATTTGATTCTGGTAGCATTCTTTTCTGGAGGACCCGTAAGGATTAGCGCAAAGGAGATAACAAGCATAAATATTTGAATAAGAATGCATGTAACCTTATCTTCAATGCTGTATTACATATTAAATAATAAGTGGATCGTACAATACACTCTTTATTCATATTGAAGTCGCCCTAGAAAGAATGTATTCTTGAAGAAAAAAGGATGCTGTCTATCTCGAACTCCGGAAACGTTTACAGTATTACAGACCATTTACTTTCTCTGTCTATCGCTAAATTTTTCTCTTTCTCTCACTCACCTGATATCACATTTGAACTGTACATCTGAGTCTTTTACGCACTAAGTAAGTTGCGCAATATTGCATTATATGATGCAATATATTCAAGAAGATTCTACATCATAACCCAAACATTTTGGATAAAAATTTTTGAAACGTTTGACGTAATGCGACATCAAAATCATGAATAACCTTGAACGTACTTGATATCAAATTATAATTGTTCGCCTCTAACTTTTGTACACTAAGTGAATTAAACAAAATAAGATTATACGATGCAATATTGCTCAAAATTACATTATATGATGCCATAAAAATCTAAGAGACTTCACAGCATAACTTGTTTTCTCTCGTATAAGCCATATTACGCAGTAGGAAATGACTAAAGATTAATGATTAATCAGAATATGACCTCAACATTCTTGAGATAATAAATAACCTTGGAACTGTTTATATCTAAACTCGCTTATCACAAATGCTTAATATCATTCAATAGAACGTTATGAGAATATTCTAGAAGCTTAGCATGGACACGAACTACTGCGACGTTCGATGTCGGTATATTTGTAATGTATCATCTAAGAAAGCGATGAATCATCCTTGTTAGTCCCTGTATAAGCTATATTACACAGTAGAAAATGTGAGGAACAATCAGAGTATGACCTTGACATTCTTGAGATAATAAATGACTTTGATGCTCTTTATATTCAATTCCTTTTTCACAAATGTGCAATATCAGTGTATATCGACGCCTGCTCATCATACTGACCCTACTCGGAACAGCATAAACATATGCAGGTATCTTATAGCGCTGCATTCACAGTCACGTTTGTTGGCACGTATGTGTTCTTAACGCGCCAAAATACGTGACTGTGAATGCAGCGCTACAAGAAACGTGCATATGTTTATGCTGTACCGAGTAGGGACAGTTTGATTAGGAGGCGTCAATATGATGTCACGAGAATGTTCCAGAAGCTTTCTATGGACACGAAGTACTACAAGTTTTGATGTCGGTCAACTATCAAACACAAAAAAGCTACTCTTATCGATCAACGAATTTTCTTCATACGCTGCAGGAGATCCGGTTTGATATTTTTGCTGTCCGTTGGATTTTACTTTGACTTCATCTTCGATTTTTAACGTGTACCAGTTATGTTTATTTTTCATTTTCCTTACCGACCTTCCGTTTTCTTCGTTTCACAATATTGATAGCTTGCTATTAGATTTAAAATTGAGGGTCTCCGTTTATGAGACGACCCGTCTCCTCTTTATATCAAAATTTCGAATTTGTTCTAACTATTATCAATCTTGCTCCATAAATATATTAATTTTTTTGTTTTTTCTACATTATTTGTATGTTGTTCACAGTCTAAATAAAATATTTTTCGACTAATGAGGGTCCAAACCAGTGACCGTAACGTTTCAAAGGAATTATTGCTCCTTTCTACATATTTTAACCTTCATTTCCATGACTTGCTTCGTTATTTGACCTCGATATTCTTGAGATAATTTATAACCTTGAAGTTATAACCAATTTCGTTCCTCTTAAATACACAATATCATTGTATATAATGGCACGAGAATGTTCTAGAAGCTTATCATCGACACAAACCACTACAGGTTTCGATGTCGGTGACTGCTGGCAACAGGGATTTTAGCTAAGGGACGCCCTCACCCATCTCCTCGTGTATTAAATTTCGTTTGCTATGTTCATGAATTTTGTGTGATAGAGATTGTTACTTTCATGCGTTAGTGGACAGAATATTAAAAATAAACTGTACTTAGTTCTTCGACTGAATTTGCGAATTCTCGATAACCGACATTGTTGTTCTTCGGCATAGAAAGCCAAGAAGGTGGAATTAATTAATGTTGTAATTTTTTTATTTGCTTCACGATTTCCTCCTAATAAAAACGTCTTCTTCACGTATTTGTTCAGTAGAAGTTACGCGACTAAGCTTCTTAATTACTTATCATCGATCATAAGTAATCATCTCGGGGGATATACTCAAGTAATAATGATCATACATACCATTGTTTGCAGATGACATACAAATTTTAAGAGTGATCAATTTTCTCAATGATACTTCGAGTCTACAAGTGGATCTTAATATAATACTGAAATATTATTCTGAAGTATGTTGATGCCCAATTCTGTTGAATGAGAGACTTAGTTTTACCGACAAAACTTTAGGTCTGAGTTCAGACTATGACACCGTTTCGTTTGTTCGCTCAAGGGTTGGGTATGCCTCTGTTGTATGGGGACCAATGTATTTTAAACATAAAAATGAGCTCAGTTCTGTACAAAAGAAATTTCTTAAATACTTGAACTTCAGAAAAACAGGTAATTATCCGCAGCGCGGAGCAACTTGCTTGCAGTTGTATCATAAAATTATGTTTGCAGTTACTATAATTTTCTAACACTGGAGGAGAGACGGATTCATGATTGTGTAATTTTTTTATACAAATTGTTGCATGCTGATATTGCGAGAAAACATCTATAAGCTGCTTTCTGATAGGTCAGTGGATTTTAATTCTCTCGTATCCCTCATGTGCAATCACCTTATACATAATGTCTATAAGTGCGTAATTGAATATATATACCCACCGCAGGGTCCTCCTGGGAGCAACTCTCATTCAGGAAAATGGCACAATTTTCCGGTTGCACCGCGGTAAAATACACCGTACACATTAAAAATGTTAAACCTGATGACCATCAAGCAGCACATCGTGAACAAAATACAAGTTCTATCTGACGCAAGAAGGAGAATTAGAGAGAGGGAGGGATGGTGAGAGAGAATCAAAAGTTCCTCGCTGACCCATTGCGCCTCTTCAGCGATCCTCCTGTTTTGTCAAGAAAACCTACTGAAGTCCGAAGAAGTTGATACATTTTGGAGGAAGATTTACGAAGTAAAACACCCATCGAATGAAGGCACTGAGAACATTATACGTTTCAAGGAGCTGTGGAGTAACCTTATAATATTCGAGAGGGAATGCCCACCAATCACTTCTGAGGAGGTGAAGGAAACATTGAGGGACGCGAAAAACTTCTCCGCTGCTGGTCCAGATTGTATCCAGAACTTTTGATGGAAGTGGACACCAGAGGGGTGTCCTTTAGGATGACGCAATGAGCCTTCTCCTCTTCTGCATCACACTATTGCCACTGTCTCTCGCACCTCGCAGTTCTCATGGGTACCTCTGTTGCGGGACCAATACAGCGATTTCAGAGAACACGTTCAGCGGCGTCATCGATGATATCCGAATGATTTAATTGTTCTCATTATCAGTGCTCTTGAAGGTATGACGCCTCACAGTTAGTTACCTCAAAGCCATACCCGTGCGCCAGAAATATGCCGTGGTACTTGCTGGATGGATGCAGAGAGCCGTCATACTTGGGTCGCTCCATGTCCTTAAGACACAAGAGGGCTTAGTTGGCCCTTCATTGTGATTTCGTCGCGCATGTGGTCACTAATCTTATGGTCGCCATTGGTGTATTTTATCACGGTTCAACTTGGAGCTTGTGCCATTTTTCTGAATGAGGGTTGCTCCCAGGAGGATCCTGCGGTGGTTGTTCAACCAATGTATAATTTATATACATATGCATGTGACCTCGTACGAAGAAACTATCCTAAAGTCATAAAGATTTGATTTTCTGCTTTTGATTGAGACTTCTATATTTTGAGTCGATCTTCAACATGGCGTTGTTGAAATCAACCTTTCTCTCATTTTACGAACGACCTTCAGACTGTTCTCTTTTGGTGACATCACACATACACACACAAACAGTATTTCTATTACTCAATATCAAGACACAATGAATGTACCTAATATGAATGTGATGTAATTTTCCTCCAACTGGAGGGAAATAAGGGACCTAAGGATTAGAAAACGAGAATGAGGATCAAATGGAGGCCTTCACTGGAAGATTCAGATTAGTTCTGGAGAGTTTCCTCAACTTGGCCACCGAAAACAGGGCTATTACCACCTTTGCCATTCCTGTTCTCCCGTACTTTTTCCAGATCATTAAATGATGAAACAACGACCTCGGTAGGATGTGCAGAATGATCCGTGTTAGAATGTCTAAGAAATAAATGTACCACAGTAATTCGGCTATTGAAAGGGTAGTTCTACGACGACATACAAGGGGTCAAGGCATTGTTGATGTTAATCAACTGTGTATACTGCAAGTTATACTGTTGAGGGACTATTTTATCAGCAAGCGAAATGTTGCACTTCACGGCACCCTCTGTAAAGCAGATCTCAATTACATGCCCTCGAACTTTTTCTTGGCGGAAGCCTTGTATTTTAGAGAGGAAGAAACATACAGGAATCAGGAACGCAAAAGGCGTACAAATAAAGGAGGTATTCATGGTGAGCGCAGCAGAACGTTAGATCAATATGAAGTAGACCAAGAAGCATCTAATATTCGGCTGAAAGAGGGCGTCCTGTTTAAGAAACAACCGAGGGATTCGTAATAGCGATTCAGGACAAGATTGTCAGCACAGGAAATTATCGCAAGCATGTTTTAGAAAAAGACGTTATTGACAGTTGCCGATTGTGTAAAGATACCAAAGAATCTATCAAGAACATTATTATTGGCTGTCGTGGTATGGCTCAGAGAGAGTACACGCAGGCATTATACATTAACAACTTGATCTGAACCTAGGTTTCCTAACGGAATGGATTGACCCGCCATCGTGAGGCGTGGGAAAGCTTGCCCGCCTTACTGAAATTTTCAGGCAACCTATACGACCAATTTCCATAAGAATAGCGAGCTTAGGTGTGCAGTAAAGGCAATATGAAGGGACGTGAAGTATGCATTTATTCATCCTATTGAGATATCGGCTACAGGCAATATGCTCGTAAGATGCACTGAACATCTCGAACATCTAGCAGTCAGTAAAGTACTAGCAGTTGATCGAAAAGCGGTTTTACTTAACACCTGTCGCATTGCAAGGAAGTTATCCACCCATCAGGAAGTAAACGACTGAAAGTCTGTAAAATGACAGTTAAAGCTCTAGAAAAGTATCCAAAAATCTCCGAAACACTCTGCCGCTGCGTAACGACAATATTGTTACAAGGAGAACTTGAAACTACACCATAAACTTAATCTTGTGCTCACCAAGATGGAGGCCATGCTACTAAAAACTAGCTGGATAAGAAAGAAAGGGTATGGATTCTATGAGGAATATGAGTGGTGGTGATGATGGAGACCCAATTCGACGACAATGAGGGAAGATTCAATGGAAAATGCAGGAAATAGGACAGAGATAGATAGAAGGATTAGTAAGGATCGATAGGATATGATGGATAGGATAGATAGCATAGGATGGGTAAGATATGATACATAGGATAGGATAGATAGGATGAGATAGATATGAGAAGATAGATAAGATAGGATAGATAGGATATGATATGATAGATAGGATATGATAGATGGGATAGGATACATAGGATACGATACAAAGAAAAGGATAGATAGGATAGGATACATAGGATAGGATAGATAGGAGAGGATAGATGAGATAAGATGGACAGGATATGATAGATAGGATAGGATAGATGGGATAGGATAGATAGGATATGATAGATAGGATAGGATAGGATAGGATAGATAGGATAGGATAGGATAGGTAGGATAGGATATATAGGATAGGACAGGATAGATAGGATAGGATAGGATAGGATAAATAGGATAGGTAGGATAGGATAGGTAGTATAGGATAGATAGGATAGATGGTATAGATAGGATAGATAGGATAGGATAGATAGTAGAAGATAGATAGGATAGGATAGATAAAATAGTTAGGATAGGATAGGATGAACTTTAATAGATTAAAGGAGCTAGGATACTTTATTTTGAACAGTAACACAGAGGATGATGAGAAAGGAGAGTACAGTTGTACAAGGGAAAATGGAACAACAATAGATTACGTCATTATTAACGATAAGGTTAGAGTAAAGAATGATAAAAAAGCATGGAAAATAAGAAAGGGAAATAAAGAATTTCATTTCCCAAGAAGCCAGAAAACAAAAATATAATTATTGGCCGCCTATCATTCTTTTACATCAAGGAATAATTGTTATTGAATCAAATGAAGTTACGTACTTGGTAGACTTCGCCGACTGTTCGGAAATAGTATATGTTTGTTTGGAGCATATTCTTAATAAATCAATTTGTACATTATTTAATTGTGTAAAGCCGAAGAGAATATTTGAATCAAAAAAATAATTTTTTCAAATAAGTAAATTAAACTCTGATTAGCTTCTTCTTGATTTATTTCGATGTTTGTATTTCCTATGATCAAAATGTGGGCGGTCGCGAATGTTTCGATAAGAGGGGACGAAGAGGGAGAGTACACGTATGTGAATAAGGTGAGAGCATCGGTAAGAGACTATGTGGTCATGAAAACGCATGGGTCGGAAATGACAGAGAGGTTCGCAGAAGAAGGGAGGATAGAATCGGACCATTAGCCTCTAATCTTGTGGATAATAGGGGAGGGCTCTTTTTAGCAAGGGGGAGCAGAAGTTCAAATGTGCGAGAGGGAGATACAGACCAAGAAGGCTATATAAAAGTACCAGGAGCAAATCGGGGAAGTGAGTTTGGAAGGTAAGTGGGTGGAAGAAATATATGGGGATCTTAAAGTGTAGATGACAGGGTGTGTGCGACAAAAAAGGTTCAGAGAGAACAAGGAGGGAATGGTGAAACCGTGGTGGGATAGGGAATATAAAAAGGTGAAGAGAAGGGTGAAAAGGAAGTACAGGAAGTGGGATGATGGGCTGGAAGAGAGAAAGAGGAGTGCGTGGAGATGAGGAAGAGTTTAGGTTGATGTCTTTAAGAAAAGAGCAAGAGAGGAAGGAGGGACTGGAAGAAGAGTTGAGAAGCGCTAAGACTGAGCGGGCCGTATGAAAGAAAATGATTAGGTTTCGAAGGCGCAGGAAGAGGGCAAGTGAGAAGGTAGGAGGCAACAGGCTTGAACAGGTTGCAGAACGAAGCATGGGATTTGAGCACGCGAGCTGTTAAAGAAAACCTGAGAGAGGTCGTTGAAAAGGTTTAGACCGTTGAGGAATTTCAAAAATCAAGAGGAATCACATTGATGAACACAGCGTACTAAGTCTATGAGACGGTACTGGCGGAGAGGCTACGGAATGATGTCAAGGGAGAAGGCATATTGCGAGAGACTTAGGCAGGATCCAGAGTGGATAGGAACACTATAGAGAATATTCATATTTTGCAGCACGTCTTGGAAAGAGAAATATGGAAAAAGGGATGAAAAGTGTACGCGTTTTTTGAAGATCTGAAAGGCGCTTTCCCTTCAGTGGATAGGAAGAGGTTGTTGGGGGCAATAGGGGCGAGGGGAGTAGAGGAAAGTCTGATCGAAAGGGTAACAGAGTAATGTTGCTGGCGAAAATTGAGAAGGCATTGGCAGAGATGATGGAGGGGTAAGGAAGGCACCTGGATAGGATTCGTTTAGAGTTATATGCAGGAAAGTCTAAGGTACTGGAAGAAAGGTATAAACGAGGGGAGTGGAAGTCGAAGGGACGCCAGTACAGGTGGTGAAAAAGTTAGTGTACCTTGGTTTTTCATTCAAAGGAATCAAGGAATGGATTGTCATATAAAGGAGAGAGTAAGAAGGGCAAATGTTGTGATGAGACAGGTATGAGGTTTGGGAAAGAGGTAGTTTGCAGAAGACTTTGAAAATAGGATGAAGCTACTTGACTGCCTTGTGATGAGCATGCTACTATCTGGAGTGGAAGTTTTTGGCTATGATTATATAAAAAATCGAAGCCTAGAAGGTTCTAATAATTCAAAATCACAAAATTCAGATGGTAGTGAACCATTGCAGGACAGGAATCTTTCAAAACAAGATGGATCACGTATACTCTCGTCAACAAAGAACAGGTCAACCAGACTTTCACGAATATACATTATAACCATGGATACAGAAACTTATCTCGAGCCAGATAATAATCTCAACAACCAAACAATCCCAGCAACCTATTTCCCGTTTGGAATAATACTGGTGTGCCACAAATAAAAATTCTTGGAGAACACTATCCGATTTTTTCAGAGGTTTGGAAAACGCTTATATCGATGAAAGATTCCCGTAAAAAATCCAAAAGGAAATTAAAGGCAACAAATAAAAGACTCAAGGTTACTCCTACCTGATTGACATGAGCAAACTATTTACAAAGTTATATCCGAGAAAAAATCGCGAATGGGGATTGCATGTAGCTTCTGAAAATCTAAGAATCGAATATAGGATGTACATTGAGCAGGATGATTTTGAAACATTTGAAGAATTGGGAGATCAAGGGCAAGAACCAAAGATTTAGGGCTATAAAAGAACAAAATTGTAATAATAGCAGTGATGATAGGAATGATTAGGAAAATGCTCACGACGATTAGAAGGAAAATCCAGTTAGTCAGAATGATAATAGAAGCGGAAATCAAAACCAAAATTACCAAGGCCGAAAACAATTCAAAAATCGATACCTATTCCCTCCATTCGGATTTCAATTCCTACCTTTCCCAAACCAATATCAACAAAGTTTCAGGCCTGAGTTCCCTTCTGGTTTTCAGCCTGGATACTAGACGGAATTTCGACCTGGATTTCCGAATAATAAACAAAGATAACCATTTTACACTTGCAACCAAATGTTACCAATGTTTAATCAAATGACGCTAGGCTCAAACTAGAAAAAAAAATTTCAAAAACTAAATTACGGAAATAAAATTCAAAATCAGATAATATCAATACACAGAACTTGCAGAATAACGCGAGTTTAAATTTTGGTGAAAAACAAGATTCAAATTCACAAAACGTGAGCCTCAACGAAACGGCAAGTAATACTAATTTTTATCATCGCGGAAAAAATTTGAAAGTGAGCTTTTTCGAATTTTATTCAATTTTAGGCACCGCACATTCATAAGCGGGCAAGGAATTACTGGAAGGAATAAAGAATCCCAAAATTCAAATTTCAAACCCGTTTCTAAAAAATAAATGGTCGCAAACGGAGTAACTATCAATATAATTGGACTAGTGGTGATCTCAATCACTATCGTCAAAAAAGTGAAACATTCAATATTCAGGTAAATGGTAGGGATGAGTTAGTAATTAGGGATTGGAATGACAAAATACTTACGAAATCGGAATTGGAGGTAGCGTTAGTCTGAAAAGCACCAGGGAGCCCAATAAAAGCATTCTAAAGGTTGCAGATAGTGAAATTCTCCTAGAAACTATTAATCCTAATCAATCACAAGAATCCAAAATAGCCCTAACCCAAGGAACAAACCCTCCAAAATATATTCAAAGCCTAATCAGCATTCCTGCCTAGGGTAAATTCCAACCCCTAGAAAATATCCCCACCCAAGACACTAGCAACGAGACAAGTAACCTAAACTGATTTAAAATAGGCAAATCAAGCATTAGGAAAAAACCGAAGGAACATACCTCGAATATAATTTTGTATAATAGTGAACGCAAGAATGCATACAAAAATGTCGTTAAGAACCTAAGAAAAATGAAAGGGTCATCAATTCAATAAAAATGTGAGATCTCAAAAAAAAAAAATCTGCCCGCTGTGCGGGCACATTCTCATAGCGCGCTGCGCGCGCGGCTCGCTTCGCTCGCAAGTTTGAGCGCGCCTATGGCGCGCGTTATCCGGATCTCGCGCTTCGCGCTCGATAATGTATTTACCTCGCGCTACGCGCTCGGCTTCATACGTGTTAAATTCAGTTT
>WSXT02224903.1:0-16652 GCA_011762715.2 Neuroterus valhalla | reverse complement strand
CCCCCTCCTAAGTCCCATTTTAATGATCTCCTGTTTACAGGGCTATAGTAGAGTTCTCTGACTACCAACTGGGAAAGGTTGGGTGGAATCCCAGGTTGTGTTCAAATTTAGGCAAATTTTAGATAAAACGGACACAGGCATTCAACACACGCCCGAGCTTTGGATTCGATTGGCCAGTCAAATCTTCATGTACTGACGTATAAAGTATAAAGTGAGGAAAAATCAGATTCTCAACCAGAAATATTCAAGTAGAGGTAGGTAAAGAATCCTTATCCCTATAATATTATTGTAATATTCTATAAGTTTTTCTCGGAATGCTCTATACCTGTTCCTTCCAGGACAAGATGTGAACAAATTGAAGAGCAGGGACCAGAATAAAGCCCTGAGGAACTCCACACTTGACATCCCATCAGTCCGAAATCCCACCACTATTATTGGTAATTCTGTGAGGCCGATTACCAAATGAGACTGAAAACATTCGATGACGGTGTTTGGTAGGAACAACCCATGGTTAACCATATCATGATCTCCCTTTTATCCATTGCTTTTTTAAAATCCAACGTTATTTTGAGGCGGGGAAATTTAAAGTTAGATCCTCGGTCTACCAGCGATATCAGGCCAGTATGTCGGATCTACTCAGTCAGTGCACATAGAATAGAAATTGGTCAAAAGTCTTTTGAGGAAGTAGGTTTTGCAATATTGGGAACAGGGAATATTACAGCTTCCTTTCAGATATCAGATGTCGGCAAAATGCCGATCTGCATGGAAGCGTCAAAGATGTGCAAAAGGATGTGGGGGATGATTGGCAGGTCAATTTCAATCATTGACATTGATTTTCCATCAGATCCAAGGTATCCGATTTGATTCCAAGCGTGTTTTTAGAAAATATTTTTAGTGTGATGTCCTCGATGGAGAAATCAGGGTCATTGAATTTTAAATAAAGTGATAGATTGAAAGATGATATTGATAAGTATGGATCTTGGAATGTGGAAAATTCTTCGATAAGGTTATTAGGGGTGTTTGTAATTTATCTGCTGCTGCTCTGGCTTCCGTCGGATTCGATGCGCAGCTGCGGTTTCGCGGTGTTTTGTGTCCTTTATAGGTTCCCTCTAGTTTTGAGTCTTCCCTGTATGAACCGGCAGGAGTGGGAAGGACAGCGTTCGCGAGCTCTCCCACCCAGGGCAGGTGCTCGCTCCTCTCCAGCAAGTTCTCGTTGCATCCGGCGAGTGGATAGTAGTTGTCACTGGCGGACAAGTACCCAGAATGGTTTAGCGTGAGGTGTTAGTTGGAGTGGGGATTGAGTCGACGGCATCATCCCCCCTGCCCGGGTGGTACGATGTTTCTTACAGCTGCGCCTGGGTTTAGGTTCCGCCTTCTTCCTGCAAGCTGTTCTCTCTCGGAGCTCTGCGACGGTCAACAGAAGACACTGAGATCCACTGCTTTACAAAAGCGTCACTCCAAGGTTTGGTGAGTGTGGTCTTACGACGTTCGGGTGTTCGGTGAGTACGGTTGTGTTACCATGAGTGTCTTCGGAGTTACCTTGATCAACAATTGATATTCCCGACTCGATCATCTATGATGTTGTGGAAGTTACGAGTCGGATGACGTATTACCTCCGGTTGTTTCGGGATCGATAGTTCTGGGAGAACTATCGTGATCGTAGCTTCCGAGGTCTACATCTGTTCTAATAATTCGGCGCAACCCTCAACATTTTTTGATACAATTAATTGCCCTGTGATCAGTGGCGTAGCTACGATTAAGGGGCCCTGATTCGACTCATGGGGAGGAGCAAAACCTCAACTTTTGGACCGATATTTGAATGATATATACCGCAATTTGACTGATTGTGAATCAGCGTAGAGCCCTCCCCTCGCTGATCAACGCCAGTCCGTCACTATTTCTTCAACAAGGGGAAAACTAACTGACCAGTGGCGCCGGTACCAAATTTCTTTTTTGGGGGGGGGGGGGAAGCAAAAAAAAATTTTGTCTATACATATATATTTATATATTTGATAATCATTATTATTCTAACTTTATCAATCTATTTTATTGCAATATATTGTTGAATTATTACATGAGTATAAAAATTACAATAATACTTAGATCGAAATAAAAATAATTGTTAAGAACTTATGATAGTGAAATCAATTTGGATTTCAATTTTCTTATGAGTATGGAACATTTATGACTCTGTGAAACATACTCACATACTCAACGTTCTGGATTCATCCGTAAAACATTTTTTGATGCAATAATTGGGTTGAACCAAATGATTGCCTCACGGAATATATAAATATTGGCTAAAAATGTAATTATAAGATTTTCGATAACCTCATAAGAATCTGATGAATCTCAAATGAAATTTCGCGAATATTATAAAATTTTCTGGAATCTTATAAGATTTAGAATAACAAGGAAAACTGCGGAAAATTCTAAAAAAGTGAAGTAAAAGTTATATACCAACAATTTTATAAGAAGCAAAAATAATTCAACTTTGGGAAAATGAAAAAATGCAGTCTACAGCAGTTTTTGAGTTTTTTTATATATATGACCATTGTATGATAAAATTCTAAACAAAAACACCATAACTGAGTAGGCGAGTTAAAAATCAAATTGCATCTGATAAATTATAATAAAAAATGGCTACTATATTTTTCATAAAAAATTTAATGTTCACGAGCTCCGACATGCTTACAAATTTTATCGGTTTTTTGTACATATCGAATTTTTCACCCCTAAATAAGTTCTGTGAATTCTGAGAATAATTTGGATAATGAAAAAATTTCAAAATTTTAACCATTTTTCGCGTTTTGTGTTATGTTTTGTGGTTTGAACACATTTGGCAGTTTTTTTGAAATCCATACATGAATCATACTTAAATTTAAAAAAAAACGAAACTTATATGGTTAAAGTATACCTTAAGCTTTTCGAAATCATACGCGCAAATACAAAGTTTCTCTGATGACCATTGAAATTTTTCCCATTGCTGAGCTTCTTAGAAATTCTTTTAGTTTTCTGAAAATGCTAGGAAATAATTTTGTTGGTAACACTGTAACTGACTTTGTAATCTTGCTTAAGGGGATTACGTGTAAGCGCCTCAGGAGATGCTGAGTATACTCTCACCATTGTATCGATTTGCAATTTCGTTTTGATTGCATTGATTGACCAAATCTCTTATTTTAGTTGGAACTTGGGTTTCTACGTTTACAGAAATTTTTGCATGCCTGCGCTTATGACGTTCCCTCATTAAATTTTTTATTTCAAATGTGATCCAGGTGGCAGCTTCATTCAAGTGTTTTGGAATGTGTAGTACGTTCATCAATATTAGAGAGTTTTTGCACCAGTCGTGTGGTTTTGTTTAAAATTTGATTAGAGAAATATTTATAGGTGATGTCGTCTTTTGTTATCTTGATAAAGCCGCGGTCGTAGAGAATAAAGGGATAGAATGTTCTGCGTATGAAACAACGTTATCAATATCGTCAACAATCATCAAATCAATACGAGTACTGAAATGATCTGTCTCGTCGCAGGAATATATAGACTACAATCGAGGATCCCGATGAGTGTACAGAAAATGTTAGATATTACGCCTATGTTGAAGTAACATACACAAACTATAGAAAAATCGGGGGACACCACTGGGCATTCGTGGTAGGAACACGCGTTGCGGAAACCTGGGGTCAAATACGATAGAAAAAGTCAGTAAAGTGTTTTTTTGGAGAGACGATCGTGCCATCAGTGGCAAGATCGAAAGTGAATCTATTAGTGAGAGTGTTATCCAAAGTTCTTCCTAGGACGAATAAGTGCTACGGCTAAAGGAAAATAGGCAGCCAAAAAAGTGAGATTAGTTTTTAGCGTTGCGAGGGTCTTCATGAATTTCTCGGCGGCATTCATTTCAAGCAGTGTAGTTCAAATATTCCATTAAAGATGGCTAGTCAAGTTAAAACCATCAAGAGAACAGCTGATCTCTCGCTGGTGATAGTTAAAAGAAAACCAGGGAGACCATACAAAAAAGAGAAGCTTAGGGAGTCGGAGAGCAAAAGCTCTAAAAGTATGGAGGACTATCTGGCGCAGGGCTCACAGATGAAAGTCCAGTCCGAATCACAGTCTGGCGATGAATTTGAGAAAGACAGCAATCAAATGAGAAGTGTCGCGGGAAGTTCGAACGAGGATCTAGGGGCAGAAAATGAAGCTGAGACAGACGAGGGAAATAACGAAGACCTTAGTGACTCAGAATGCAGTGCTGACAATACAGTTATCTTGCGACCGAGGAATGAGGAAGTTCTTTTGACAATGGAGAGCGAGACTGCTTCGGAGAAAATGTTCAAAAAAGTGCTCGACAATTGGTGGGAAGGTAAAGTGAGACTTGTCATTTGTGTCATAGTAGGTAAAGTGAGACTTGTCACTGTGTCATTGTGCTTGTGATAGAGATGTAGGAGCAGCGAGAGTAGAGGTATCAACGTCAACCTTGTTAAGAGTGGAGGAGACTGAACTGGAAGTGGCAGAGGAGATCGTTAAGCAGAGGGACGAATTGCATAGCCTACAATTCAAATTTCAGAATCTGGAGCGTAGATTAAGGGAAAACTTTTGCCCATGAAAGAGCCAGCTACCGCAAAAAAGGAATGGAAATCCGGCATGGTCAGGGTCGCAGGTAGGAAACGTGAAGAAGGAACCAGAAAGCGAAGAGGGACTAGCCAACGGAGGAAAAACAGCATATACAGAGGAGGGGTCAGAAAAGTCACCAGACAGCCTGAACTTTCAAGAACTAGAGTGGGAAATGAAGGGAAGAGAAGCGAGGAAAAATTCCATAATAGTAAAAGGATCACGCTCAAGAGGCCGAAATTTAAGGAGGGAGATTCAAGAAACGTTATTCGCATATACAGGAGTGTGGATAGTTATTAAACAAATGTCCCCAATCGCTAGTGGAGCGCTAATAAAATTGGATTCTTGGGGATCCGAAAGGGAGCTGATGGAGAACAAACACAATTTGAGAGGCACGGCGATCACAGTTGGAGACGATTTGACTTTTAGAGAAAAAGAATCCAATCGTGGATTGCAGATCAAGTCATGGGGGCAAGGCAACGGGGGCTGCCAGCGGATTCAAGCTATATGTAATGGAGAATGGGGCAACAAGAATTCATCTGGAATGAGAAAGAAGGTAGAGGAGTGCCGCAAAATTTTCGTGGACAACGAAGAATACACGATAAAAGGTATTATTTGGAATTTGGCTGGGGTTAAAGAAAGTCGGAATATGGGAGATTTTTGGAAAGCAATAGGTGAGTTTGGACCAAAACGGAAGAGAAAATCAGGGGAAGAAAAATTACGAACAAGGAATGGAAAGAGCACTTCATGCAGCTCCTTGGGGGACAAGAAGTCCCAAAAGACTACGGAACTGGAATAGAAGGGGTAGAAAAGGGTGCAGTCGGAAAAAATAGCGAGGGCATATCAGTTGAGGATGAGAAGATTCGGACTGAAGAAGCAGGAATTGAGAAAGCCGGTTTAGAGGATGAACATGAGCTAAACAGAGATATAACTTTCGACGTGGTAGTTAGCGAGATTATTAGACTAAAGAAGGGGAAAGCAGCCGGTGAAGATGGAATCAGAGTAGGATTTCTAAGAGGGCTGACAAAAGTATGGGTCGAGGAGGTGCACGGGGTACTAAATGGTTTTTGGAAGGAAGGAAAATTGACAAGAGGATGAGAAAGAGCTAGAATATTTCCGCTGCATAAAGGCGGTGACGAAGAATTAACGGGGAATTATACAGGCCTGTCATTACTTGAAGTAGAGTACAAAATTTTTGCATCTATTCTGAATGTGAGAATAAGAGACTGGATAGAAAGAAAAGGTCTATATGGGGAAAGCCAAGCAAGATTCAGAAAGAAACGGGCAACAAGAGACCATATATTTGTGCTTAATTCTCTGATTCACAACAAACTAAAATGAGAAGATGGAAAACTTTACGTGGCCTTTGTAGATTTCAAGAAAGCGTTCGAAACAGTTGACAGGAAAATTCTGATTGAGAAATTGCAAAATCTGGGGATTAGAGGTAGAATACTAGAGATGGTAGAGTCAATCCTCAGTAAGACGATAAATGAAGTAATAATAGGGGGAGGAATTTCGGGAAGTTTCAAAATAACCAGAGGGGTAAGGCAAGGATGCCCGTTAAGCCCAGCTTTGTACAATATTTTCACAGAAGACCTCGAAAGAGGGTGGGAAAAAAATAACCTAGGAGGAGCAGTAAAAGGGAAAACGAAAATCTTTGGAATAAAATTTGCTGATGATCTAGCAATGGTGTCCGATACTGCCGAGGGCCTTAAAGAAATGCTAAAAGAACTCGTGAGATATGTAAATATGAACAAACTGGAAATAAATGTCAACAAAACTAAGGTTATGATATTCAGGAAAGGGGGAAGGAAAAGGGCGGGTCAATCTTGGAAAATCGAAGGGGAAGAGATCGAAATAGTGGATCGCTATAAATATCTAGGATTTTTGTTTTCTACAGGAGAAACATATACTAAGCACGTCCAAAAAATGGTGGGAAAAGCGCGAATAGCTACAAATCCTGCATGGGGTGTCATGAAAAGGGCAAATTTGAACAAACTGGGAAAACGATTATACCTGATGGATACATTAGTAAAAGCAGGCTGTTTATACGGAGTGGAAATTTGGGGGTGGAAGAGGAGAGAAATAGAGAATCTGCAGGGAGGGTTCACAAATATGGCAATGGGACTCGATAGAAGCACCCCTGGGTATATTTGGAGGTTTGAATCCGGCAGACAAAGCCTAGAAATAGAAACCAGGATCAGAGCAGGGAAGTATCTGGTAGAAATCATGAATATGGAGGAACATAGGTGGCCAAAAATTTGCCTAACAGAAGAACTACGAGGGATTTCAAACAAGAACCCCTCAAAATGGGAAAAAGAACTCGAAAATGCTTTTAGACAGGTTGAGAATGGGGAATCTTTAAACTGGATATGGAAAGGAATAAGAAAAGAAGAGGTAGAAAATATTCTTGCAGGAACTTCCAGCATCAGAACTGACCAGGAAATACAGAAGGATTGGGGAAAGTTAGATAGATCAACATACTGTAAGGGATACAAAAAGTGGAAAAATAACGTAGGAAGGGAAGAATACTGAGATAAATCAAATGTAAGCTACTCAGTCAAAGAGCTGTCAGGATCCGCTGTGGAAATCCTACAGGGATCCCTCCTACCCATCATCTGCGAATGGACCAGGAATTTTTGAAAGAAGGCTAGAGAGAAAGCAGACTTTGTATCAAGTAATGGTATGAATGGAACGACAGAAATGTAACCTAGTTTTTTTTAAGATGGAAATGTAATTAAAGGTGTACAGTTTATTGTAAAAGCTTGCAAAAGCGCACAATGGAGAAATAAATCTAATCTAAAAATCTAATCTATGAGAGGCATTAGGTGGTTCATAAACTACTTCGACTGAATCACTGTCAGAAAGTGACATTACTTCGATACAGAAAAACTAAGTCGTTGCAGAAGTAGCCACAGGACTCACTCTATAACTACAGCCGCTCTAGCACCAGCGGAAACCGTTATATAATTGTGATATAATCAGCGCCACCGAAACAGCTCACGCCAGAGTAGGAAAAAACCGGCAGAAAGTAAAGTGGGGGACCCCCAAGGGCATCAGGGTCTACACGGGTCAAAAAGAACGAACAAATAATTCTCGATTTCGAGTGAGAAATTCCCCTCTCGCTGATTTTTCGAGTGGGGGAATTCCTCACTCACACCACTGCTTTCGTCGGCCCTGGATGTAATAGTTACGTGACTCAAAATGACAAGAAATGTAACTGGTTAAGAACAGATTTAGGTCAGGGGACGAGTGACGTCATCTTAAAACTGATGTCACAATTCTGTAATAGGGTGGAAGATTAGACTCTCTTTTAAGTATAACCGTTTCTCACCTCCGCTCTTGTGTTGCAGCCGAAAAGCACTGTTTGGACAATCCTGCTGAACTTTTCGTGGGGGTGTTACAAAAAGCACTTTTTATGCATAGAAATGCAGAATTTGCGACAGCTCACATTCGTCTCACCTTTTTCATGCAGGAGGTAATTCACAGTAAAAACAAAGTGTGAATGGGACACCCGTTTTTGGGTACCAGCTACCTGCAACGGAAAGTACCCTAGGTGGTGTTTATGCTACCCGATTGGGGCTCTGAGTCCCCGAGAATCGGGGTACGGAATGTTTGACAGCTTTGCCGATCATACGCCATAGTCTGTATAGACATTGCAACCCGCTTGCATATTCCTACCGAATAGAAGGTCCTTGTTTCGCGTTATGCAATTGACACGCCATTTATATCTATTGACCATGGCGTATATTGTAAATGAGACATGTCAGTAGTACCCCATATTCATCGAACCCTAGGGTAGGGTTCAGGGAACACCGTTCAGATTCTACCTGCAACAAAGTTTACTCTCAGGTTTTTACTGTGTTATATGAAATACTTCAATGTTGGATTTGCCTTTCTGTAAGGCACATTGATTACAATGAAGCGGTTTCCCCTACGTTCCGAAATTAATTTGCATTGCGCTACTAACGGCAGAATCCAGACTTTGCCACGGTGAGGAGGCCTAGAACTTCCGCGGGTGACGACGGCCTGGACAAGCCTCATCGAGGAAAATAGTTCTTGGTTAGTAAGTTGCATATTATCTGCGTCAGTTTAACCAAAAAGCGACTGTCGAGTAGCTCTCAACTCCTATTCAGCTCCCAAGATCGTTCTCGGGCAATACCTTACTTGGGGCTAAATGGCACCAGGGTGCGGTTTCTTAAAACCGTGTCCTGGGATACTGGGCGACCTCCTAGTGTAAAATTGCCCTATCCCCACAAGCAGGGCTCTGTGAGAACTGATCCTTTATCTGCCCAGCTGCTTGTATAGGATCAATATGTAATCCAATAGTAATATAAAATGACAACAATCAAAAGCAAACACATAGATGAGAGTTCTCAATGCCAACCTCTATGCAAAAAACTTCCCCCGAGAAAATGAAAACCAACCAGGATTAACATCTCCTTTAAAACAACAACGGGGCAGGTAAGGTTCCAAGCACTTCAAGTGGTAAAGCTAGGAGCAGGGCTCTAAATAACCCCATAAACGAGGCGCGAGTTTACGCGAATGCTGGGTCCGAGAAGGCCTCTAAAAAAATGATGCTGCCAGGATTAAATATTGACGCCAACTTTTGTTGCGAGACGATGTAATTTCTCAATCAGGGATTTCTAAATGGCTCCGGTCCGATGGTAGCACACCTAACAGGGACTGACGTAGGTCAGCGAGAGAAGGGTGCTCCTCCAGTCTACGATCAGTCAAAGAGCAATCAGACCATTTAATATATAGATATATACACATATGTTCGGGAGCTCAAATGCCCGGTCAGCTCATCCGAGCCTTAAGTCCAGGAGTCTATTACTAGGCCATTGAATTGAATCAAAAAAAAATTTTGGGGTTCGCCCCGAATAGTTAGCTCAGATGTAGCCTCCAGAAGTTACGATCACGATGGTTCTCCCAGAACCATCCATCCGACGTAACTGGAGGTGATACGTCATCCGACTCGTGACTTTCCACAACACTAGAAGACGATCGAGTCGGAAAAACCAAATCACTCGAATAGAATAGCATACAACCTATTCGACGACGCTTCACCAGGCGATGACCCGGCTGCCTGCAGGGGCAGTCCAACAACAGCCACGATCACCACTGCCCACCCACTGGAACGCCAGGAGGATCCACTGGTCAGCGCCAGGGCCAAGAAGGAACTGAATGCAGGAGAGAAGCGAGCACCAGCCCTGGGTGGGAGGGCGCGCGAACGCCGGCCTCCTCACTTCTGCCGGCTGATACAAGGAAAACTCAAAACTAGAAGGAACCTGTGAAGGACACGAAACACCGCGAAACCGCAGCTGCAAGTCGAATCCAAACTCGATAGTTACGGAAGCTAACAGCAGCAGATAAATGATAAACAAGTCCCATAAACGAGGCGCATGCTTACGCGAATGCTGGGTCCGAGAAGGTCTCTAAAAAAATGGTGCTGCCAGGATGAAATATTGACGCCAACGAATTTTGTTGCAAGACGATGTAACTTCTCAACCGAAGATTTCTAAATGGCTCCGGTCCGATGGTAGCATACCTAACAGGGAGGCTGAGAGAGGTAGGCTCATTAACCCAAGTGACTGCTACAGTCTTGTCTTTAATTTTGAGCTTTGAAGACTGATGCTTCAAGAACAACTCGAAGACCGTAATCTGTTCAGATGAAATATCTAGAGCATGGCTCATTGAAGCTGCTGGCGGTTAAGAGCCTTAGGAAGGTGCGGGAATTAAGGCCATCGATTCCAAGGACCTGCTCATAGCTCCTCGTTGGAAACAAGAAAATGGGCTATCATCGATACAAAATACGACATCAAGTTGTCTCAGTCTTGAGTGCGGAGTCATCTGTAGTAACTATCATTGGGAGCTTGACTGCAGACCCTATCTGTGGATGAAAATCCATTACAAACTAAAGGAGGTGACGAGGGCAGCAGATGTGAAGTTGCCCTCAGAAGAACCGAGGAGGACCGCTAACATTCAACGTAAACTCATCGGATTCGGATGTAATTCCAAAAAAGCTCTACACTGTAGCTGCGTCAGCTGTTTTGAGCAGGCTATCACAGTAGCACAGGCAGCTTTTGCTCTCATTCGAAAATCTTGATCTCGAAATGTGAAAATTGAGGGCTTAAGCCAAAAATGCGTTTCTATTGCATATAATAGAACTTTAATCAAATACCTTGTAGCTATGGAAATGGAAGATCATAGAGGAAGGAGACGTCAGCCCGTGGTGATCTGCTCAGCATACCTGTCATTCGATTCTCTAAACCCGCCACCATTAGAGGAATATAATATGGGATAGTGAGGACAACAACAAGGGTGAATACATTTTAGATTACATTTTGACTACTAATTAGACTACACTGAATTGTGGATATATATCTACTTTACTGACAGCTAGATGTCAAGAGTTAGTTGACTTAACCACATGCTCTATATCCAATACCGAATGGTTCAGGGATGTCACGTATTGCCTGCGATATCCTGATCAGATCACAGGTATATGGGACATTCTTTTACAAATCGTACAGATTTGGACGAAAGTTGACCCACCCATTTTTGATTGAGATATGTATTTGAGGATTTTTTCTATTTTGCAATTTTTTGAGAAATAGGAAGGGTTCAAAAATTGAGGATTTGAGTGAAGACTATATCTTTAAAAATGCATAACTCCTGTTCTATTTGAGCTAGAGACCTCATTTTTTTCATTTGAAAGGTAGAAGAATTGAGTTCCCAGTATTTTTATCGTATTCTACGTCAAATTTCCGATCGATAACAATTTATTTCAAAATGGTGATTTTATTACTACTATCGGAAAAAGTTTAATGTATCTAGCGCTGTCGAGCGCGGTACCTCACACCAGCACGCGTATCACATTGCACGGCCGATTTTCTTCTTTGATATCGTTTTTCTCTTAAATATGAATGATATTTATATATTTTTAATTGAATAATCTTATTTCCTAGACAAGATAACTTTATTAAAAATTCAAGAAATAAATAAATAATAAAAAGTAAATGAAAAACATGATTATTAAAAATGTGGATTACTTTATTACGATTTCGGTAGGTTGACTTAGTGAATAAGTACCTCTTTCAGTTTTATGTTATATAGTATTTACATTCCTCGAATCACATATCTTATTTACAAATTTATGCAATATTTTCCTTTTCATTTAAGGGAAATTTCTTTGCTACCAATTCTCGAAGAGATACTGGAATCATACAATGATTATTTAAAGTCCCCTTTATCGTTATAGTTTTTTGGAAGCGTGATTACAATCGATTCTTTTCTTCTTCGTACTCAGCATTTGACGAATAACGACATATTACGTTTGGTAGAGCTTGTGTCGCGCAGGTAAATAATTCTCTAGGTGTACGAATAGGATTATTTACTCTTTGCAGACTAGCTCTAGCAGCAAGTCTTTTTAGAGTGCCATAAATTCTATCACATGGTCCTTTTCCATGCGAAGTAGGAAAAAAGTGCCACTCAGCTGCTAATATCTACTGTCGATGAATTCTTACAAATTCTTTAGGTAACGGTTTACCTAAATTATGACTACATTCATTTTTAGCAAATAAAAAAAGAGAATTTTCAAATGAAAAAAAGTAAAATAATGAAAAATGAATATTTTGATATTTGTGATTTTTCTGAGAATTATGCTTTCGTAATTCAAAATTCCGTTCAAGGTATTCACTGGAATAATGATCAAGTGACAATACATCCATTTTCAATATGTTACAAAGATTATGACAATGAATTGAAACTCAAAAGTTTTGTGTCTATGTGCGAATGTTTACGCCACGATACTATTGCTGTTCATCTCTTTCAAAGACAGTTCGTAGACTACATAAAATATAATTTCCAGTGGATTAACAAAATAATATTTTTTTTCCGACTGTGCCAGTGAGCAATACAAGAACAAAAAAAATTGTATTATTCTTACACATCACGAACAAGATTTTAAAATAGCAGCTGAGTGGCACTTTTTCCCTACTTTGCATGGAAAAGGACCATGTGATGGAATTGGTGGCACTCTAAAATGACTTGCTGCTGGAGCTACTTTGGAAAGAGTAAATAATCCTATTCGTATACCTAGAGAATTATTTACCTGCGCGACACAAGCTCTACCAAACGTAATATATCGTTATTCGACAAATGCTGAGTACGAAGAAGAAAAAAATCGATTGTAATCACGCTTCCAAAAAACTTTAACGATAAAGGGGACTTTAAATTATCATTGTATGATTCCAGTTTCTCTTCGAGAATGGGTAGCAAAGAAATTTTCCTTGAATGAAAAGAAAAATATTGCAAAAATTCGTAAATAAGAAATAAATAAGACAATAAATAAGGAATGATTTTTTTATTAAAGCTCGTTCTTTTATCTTTCAAATGAAAAAAAAGGTCTCTAGCTCAAATAGAACAGGAGTTGTGCATTTTTAAAGAAATAGTCTTCACTCAAATTCTCAATTTTTCAACCCTTCATATTTCTCAAAAAAATGCAAGATAAAAAGAAATCCTCAAATAAGTATCTTCTCTTTTGCGATAAAGAACCCGTAAAAAGTTTTAGCTCAATCAAAAATGGGTCGGTCAATTCTCTGTTCGATTTGCAAAAGAATGTCCCATATATATGTTTTTCCCTGACAGCTGACAAAAGGTCGAACCGGTCAGGTATAGGAACCTTAAAGCGAATGGCTGGGACATACAGCTTTGGATGTCAAGATCCACTCGACAGATTCTTTTCGGTCCAACTAGCGCAGGTGTTATAATACTTTACTAACCAAGATCTACTTTCCTCAATAGACCTCGTGCTCTGGTGTCCGAGTTGTTGTCCCTCGCAGGAGTTCTAGGCCCCCTTACCGCAGCAAGATCCGAATCCTGCTATTCCTAAGGCAGGGAAATTCAATTTCCGACCTTAGGAATAACCGAATCCAAACGTCCCACAGAGGGCGTACTGCATCACGTACCTGTTACATTGTGATATTAATAAATTGCGGTAGCACTACCTAGAACACACGTTCTGAAACACGTGTGACATTCTCGTTACGTAACAGTTCTATCACTCTGTTGTATATCTGTAACGCTGAATTGGGAAAAAGCACCCTCCGCCCCCGTCGCTGGCCCACGTGAAGATCGAATAGCTTCCAATTGCAACAAAGCTATAGAGATTCATTCCGATAATAGGAAGACTAGACTACACAGAAACCGTTATTACTGAGCAAGACAATGAACCATAATCAACACGCCCCATACAAAATGATATGCCCAAGTCAGTGGCTCATAAAATCTATGCGGAATTGATCAGGAACAAGTTAGAAATTCAGGTATAAGAAAGTGAAGTGAGAAAATGGTAGCTAAGCAAAGAGAAGCTGAAGAGGCGAGAGAGAAGCAAAATCGCACAAGCATGCCTTAGTGAGATTTGGTTCAGAGAAAGAGGAGAGCCAATAAATAAGGATCAAAATGGGAAGGTGGAAGACAGCAAATGAGAGAACAATGAGGTATTCAAGAAGGGCGTATAGAAAGGCAAGAGATGTAATTGCAAATGATAATGAGAGCGGAAGAGAAAGGATGGAATAAAACTATAGAATCAAAGTACAGCAAGTGGTATAAAAGGTCAAGTGGGTAAGGGAACCAGAATACCTGACAACATTGAAAATGAAGAGTAACAGGAATATAATGGTGCGGTTCAGAATAAGAGAAGTAACTTGAGTTAGAAGTGTGTACTGGAGAGGGAGAGGAATTTAGGAGTGTAAGTTATTGTGTGAGAGGAATACTGGATGAAAGCGGTCAGGGAGTGGAATTGATAAACAGACTGGAAGAACTGAGGGAAGATGGTAAGAGGAAAAGATTGTAAAAGGAATCAGGAGCCTTAGAAGCTCGACCATGTGCGCATAGTATGTGATTAGCAAATAGCCGGAAAATTATATTTTAGGCGTTATAGTCTAGTTAGAATAATAAGTAGTTTAAGGCCATGTTAAACTTGCCTGATTCCTACCTTACCGACATCTTTTTTTTGCAACAACTCACATCTACACTAAAATAGATATCGAGTTGATATTTTGAGAAAAGCCTTAGAAAACAATAAACTACGTTTGTATGCAACATTTTGTTCAAAATTTTCAAAAAAAAAATTTTTTTGCGAATTTTTTTTTGAAATTTTTAACCAAATGTTGTACACAAACGTAGTTTATTGTTTTCTAAGACTTTCTCCAAAAAATCAACTCGATATCTTCCGGTGCTGACGTAAGTTGTTGCAAATAAAATCGATAATTTGGGTCACGTGACCCATGTTTAACATGGCTTTAAGGCACTTAAGTAACTTATTGTAAAGGGAGCTGAGTTCCTCAAAACCTTAATAACGGAGATTAAATACAATACAATACCTTGAGCGCTACAACAAAATAGGAAACCAAAAAAATCTGCGAATCACAATTAGATTTTAAGCCTATCCGCTTTACGGCTTTTCAGAGACAATTGTACAAAAATGCATAAACAGATGGGACTCCGTCTAGTTTTCGCTAACTATAAAAAATCTCGAAAAGTAACTGTCTTTGTCGCAACAGTGCTGTTTCTTTCTCCCATTTTTTAAATTCGAACTTTTCGCCCTAATAGCAAAATAGGTAGTTACACTTACAAAGAAGTCACTGACGGTGACGCCCCCAAAAACTTAATGGTTAAAATTGCACAACTTAAGTGTGGCGACGGCTACACCTTACAAGCTTAATTACAAAATGTCTTAGCGAAAATCTCGGTCGGTATGGGGATTTACACTATCCAAAAATTTTCCATATGAAGTCCCGAGTTTCTATTATTTTCAACACGGTTTTTGTCTATTGAACGAGCCTTGTTTTTATCAACGTACACTTTTCGCTAAGAATGAGAGTCAAAAGTCTATGCGTACTTCTACTACCAAAGATTCGACCAAATCAATCTCTAGTCGTACCGAGCACGCAAAGCATTCTTCCTATGTTACAATGCATTTGAAACATTCAAAGTTCCCATGAAAAGCCTCACATTTTTTTCCAATACACAATATCAAGATTTCTTCCGATTGAATTTCAGAGAGAACCTTTTGACGGGAATTTGGTAAACTACACAGAGAAGTGAAGTAGTTATGAATAATCTTCAGAAGACATCTATCGATAATGATCGAAGGGGTCCTCGTAGAACATAGGTAACTATTTTATTCTAGCAATAGATTCTATTTTAATGATGATATGGTATAAGTGATCTAGACTGAGGAATGATGTTCCAAGAAAACATCAAACTACTTGCATTGACTGACCTTTCTTAATTTGACTCTTTATCTCGATTTTGACTTAATTTAATAGAATTTTTTGAGAACTTTTGATAGCTGTTCTTCGAAAAAAGATACTTCATAATTATTTATGTATCGTACATCTCTAACGATAATCGATTATGTATGGAAGATCGCGAATCGTTTGATACATTCAACTTGACTTTGATTTTCCTGCTCAACGGCGTTTCCTGCTCGTAGGATCGAACGTGTCTAAACTGGAAGAAAATTGCCAAAAGATTCAATACAGAAATACTGAAATTAGGAATCTCACAATCTTGAGAATTAGTTTGCAATGTCTTGCTTCTTCTTAAACGATAAATAAATGCTCATTGAAATGAAAGCTATCAAACCGGAGTTGGAACTTGATATGGTAAAGACTACTAGATATTAATATTGCTCATTTCAGAAAGTTGCCTGGACGACTTTCACATTCAATAAACTTCTCTTCAATCTAGTTTTTTTTTTAATACAGTTTAATTTTCTATAAATCTATAGAGTTTTTGGTAAAATCGTCCGACAATATCTGTCAAACAGATGTACAATTTCTCTGGCAATTTTTCTAACATTGTCTCTAATCAATTCACCATACATTTCAAAGTTTTGCTACGTATATTTTCGGAAGGTGAAAGGATAAACAATGAGAACTGTAACGTTCGCCCTTGGAAAGTTGCGGATTGAAGTCGCCTCGAGGTTAGAGGATATTTAATAGAAATGGACAAGAGGCGGATTGCACCGGAAATTACTA